>JZLH01S0098429.1:0-17090 GCA_001188425.1 Eucidaris tribuloides
CACACACACACCTCACAGCACACACACACACAACACACACCAACACACACACACACAACACACCACACACACAACAAACACAAATCACCGCACCACACAAAACAAGCACGCATCACACAAATCTGACACACACACACACACACATTGTGCCCTTTTTCTGTGTCAGACACAAATTTGTGGATGATTACATTCTGATATATGATTTTACCCACAATGAAGGATGTATTTCGTAGTAAACGACTTAAAGATATATTTCATTGTCAATTTAACATGCTTCTCAGCCACTATTCCTACGCGCCGTGTTGTACATATAAGCTTACAGTAGCAGGCAATTTATTTTTTAAGCAAGTAAAGCAAAAGCTCCCCTTAATTATAGCTACTCAGTAATCCAGTTTTTTCCTTAATTTTGTAATACTGTTCTACTGAAGTTTAGCGTGAATTGCGAGATAAACTGCAATCAAGTAGGTTTTAACAAGTCACGGAACATTACACTATGAGCAAATAGTGCGGTCAGTCACATGACGAATATACGTTTAAGATTTGATAAACGCCTAGACAACTGAATTGTATGTTTTGTAGATCAATCGAAAGATTGTATTGAGATTCGGAAAGACAAATGCTTACAAGAATTTAACACATGAGACATTCATTGGTCAATCGCATGTAACTCAAAAGTTTAATGCGAATGAATATGCAATATGACTGAACTTTTCTTCGAAGATAATTCAAATTTACATACGTTTTACAAATTAGCTTAATGACAAAATATAACGTTAACCGTAAATTTTGACCAATAGGACTTGTTTAATTAAGCTTTTACGACTGATAAAATATCAAATATCTTAATTGGAAAGCATGCATGTTATAATGCTAGAAAGTTTTCCAAAAAAAAGCATACAACAACTATATGAAATTTTTTTAATAGGAAATGATTCCGATGTCTCAGATTCTGTCCATGTCACTTTGAAAAGGCTTTTCTTTTTTATAACTTTTTCTGCGGGCCTCTTATAAGTTCAGGTGATCTACGCCTATAACCAAAGTTTACGGCCTGTTAATCCTACAAATTAATGTTAAGAGTTAATTGAATCTATCAAAAAAGTGTGACGGAATGAACAATGGATAGACTCTTACAACACGGAAAACATTTGTCTGCAAATAGTGAAATAGTAGTTACAAAAAACTAACAGTGCGGAAACTGTAAGACATACCAGAAAAATTAGTTTCCACTTTGAAAAGAGTTGTAATTACATTTGAGATTCTTCTGTTGCAGAACGATTCTATAAAAGCTGTTTGTCATACAGTACTTCATCAACACAGACTTTCGCGAAAAGAAAAATACAGTTTGAAAAACGTTTCTGACTGTGGCGCCACTCTAAAATCTTTTGTTTGAAGACTGTTTTACTTAATTTACCCATATAATACTCAAAATGACTTATGATGCAAACAGAGACATTTCCACAACAAAAAGGTCCCTTTTTCATTTTGAAAAAAAGTTCCGAGGCACTTGCTGTAAGATTGTTTTGAATTGACATCTTTCTATCAAATTATATAATAATCTTTAAACAGACTTTCTGAAAGAAGTTGGAGTGCGCCTCAACACTAAAATTTTTCTTTTTAAATATCATTTTCACTATACCTGCAAGGCACAAATTAAAGATAGAATTACATATTTCCCAAAAGTTCGTTTTAGTTTCTGGAAAAAGGTTATGTGCACTTTATTCTAGGACTCCTCTGTTTCAGACATTTCTACTCCATTAATATTCATAAAAACGCAGCCGTATAAATAGAAAACTCACATGTCTGGATTAAAAAGTTCTCAGTTCACATCACCATTTTAAAGTGGTCTCAAAAGAATTGTGCAAGTGAAAACCACCGCCTCTTTGGCAATTAGAAAAAAGTTTCTCGTGACATGATGTTTAAGATCAATGCGTCAGGACATAGTCTTTAGCTTTCAATACCGGTTAGTTTGGTTCAATTCGCTTGCTTAATCCTTGAGATACATGTATGTTTAATTTAAATAAGAAAGGGTATAAATGCAATTGTGGGCCGTTTTTAACTATCAATCGCTTGCTAAATTGACACAATTGTGATCACCATTCCTGTTGTTTACATTATTCTTTGAGATTAAAACAGCAAATTGAACAAAACAACCATGGCATTTGAAGCTAAAACTTTCGCTCCTGACGTGATGTAAGCATCATGTGCCCAGGGTATTGTCTCATTGGCCGAAGAGGGCGCTTTTCAAGCTTGCAATTTTTTGCCAGACATTGCTGCAACACGTCACACAAAATTGTTCAAGGAAAAGCGCACCTCTTTGACAGTTAGAAAATACTGCTGTGACACATGTTAGGTCAACATTAAAGGCGCAACTATTCTTCAGCTTCAGATGCTGTTGTTTGTGTTAAGTTGCTTGTTTTGACTCTCGAGATATCTTTGTAATAAACAAAACGGCGGATCACTAATTGTGTCATTTTTTAGCGGGAAGAGGGCCTGATGCTATTATTGGCTGTGATAAAAGGGCACATTTGTGCATCTTTACCTTTCGTGTTAAACTAGAAATATCTCAGGATATAAAACAAGGCAAACTCGAACAGAAGAGGCATTTTGAAAGCTAAGACTATGCCCTTGATGGTGATGTAAGCATGACGTCACATAAATGTTCTTATCATTACCTAAGAGGCACTTTTGACTTGCCAATTATTTTTGAGACACACTGTATAATCATAAAAATTCACCCACAAGTTTAGCAGGTGAAGGAATTTGTAAAATTAGTTGCATTGACGTATGACGCCCTGACCATTCAAAGATTTGGTCGCAAAGTATAAGGTTTGTGTCCTGCCTTTTGTTTCACCCTTAGTCCTTGTTTCTTGTAACAATTTTTGTTTTGTTGCTTTTTCCCAATAGCGCGATACAGATAAATGGACGACTATCCGAACATCAATGCCTTTACATGTTTATGCCCATTCGAATTAAAAGTGACACCTGAGGTGCAAAAGAGACACCATTTTCCCGCATTTAATCTGGACTTTGGCTCTTCTTCTCCTCGGAACACTGCGTTCAAGTTTTCGTTTTGGTAGAACTCGTGAGTCACGCCGAAAGGCAGATCTGCAAATGTACATATTGGCTGACGCGGGAACGAGGCCTGACTTCATCGGATGGTAGGATGGGTGGAACGCCCTGCTCATCAAACAATGCTGCATCTGATGATACAATATAGAAAGGAAATTCTAAGGACTTCGATTATAGGAATGAAGCTTAAACATCAAAATACTTCAGGCAACTCGCTAACTACACCAAGACTGTTTGATATTCACGCCCGCAGGCGGGTCGGCGCAATGGTAAAGCGTTTATGACGGCACTATACCCCGAAGTGGGTTATACCCAAGAAAAAAATTATCACTAGGGTTCCCGCTGTTGTTAATCTGTAAAGCTCAAATTTTCCGTTGTTGGTCCCAAAATTGCGGGGAATGCAAGGAAAATAAACACTGGCGTAAGCGCTTCGAACCTGGCGATGCTCTCCCGATGTCACCAGCTGTCATTTTTTGTGTAGATTGATTTTGTTAATCACCGAGTAATGGATTCTATTGGAGATTTCATGTTTCAAGTTGTCATTTGATTCTGACATTAATAGACACCCATGACTAATCGCAAGGATAGTGACAATTTCGGGGTATCCTCGTAGGCATACGTAAATAAGGCAGTAGCGCGGCGACTAAGCCAGCCCCAGGTAGGCCTTGATGAAGGTCAGGCTGACCGGCCACTTCTGCTTGCCATTAGTAACCAACAAATTTGCTTCGATGCTGTTAAGTATGGTCAATTTTAATGTATCAATAGATGAAATAATAAATATGGCGAAACAAAATGAAAAGTAACACACTTACCGATTCGAATCTGACGGCCATTTGCGGAATTTTCGGAGGCCGATCCTCGCGATCAATGTCAATTGCATGTAAACGTCAAGGCAGCAGCTGCGTCACGTACGCTCGAGCTCGCGCGCGCAAGCGCCATGATTTAAACGCCGCGATTACGTAAGTGTGGCGTGGGAGTACTACTCGCCATGTAAGACTCGCTTCTGATTGGCTACTGCATAGGGGGTAATCGATGCAAAAATTTTTTCTCTGTTCAAGCTGCGGGTATATATACACTTCTTAATAAAAAGCAGAACAATGAGAGAAACCTTTTAATTAAGGTTTGGCGAAAATCCATCAAAGAATAACAGAGTTATGAACTATTAAAATCAAAGTTTGTGACGTCACATGCAAGCAGCTCACCCATTTGTCGTGTTATATGAATTCCATAAAGTGCTATTTTCTCAGAAAAACTGAAAATCATTTTTACCTGTGCATTCAATATAATAATCAGAAACGTTATTCCATACATGCTTCTTTGAAAACAAATTCATGAACCAGTAAAATATGCCAATTTATGGAATTTATATTACCTGACATATAGGGAGCTGCTGGCACGTGACGTCACAAAATCAAAACTTTGAGACCTCATAATTAACTCTGCTATTCTTCAGTGGATTTTCGCCAAACTTTCATTAATGTGTTTCTTTCATTTTTTCTGCTTGTATTAAAACCAGCTTGATGTCAGGGTGAACGTTTCCCTTTAAGTATCCATAGGGAAATGGATTATCAACTAATTGAAAGTATTCACGTGGTACCCGTGAGTTCCAAAAAGCAGAACATCAAAACTGTTTGTAAAATGCACATTTGTTTCATGGAATAAATGAACGGACATAAATTCTGTAGTTGAAAACGTTTTTTTTTTTCAATATTGGAGCTTAAATGAAAGTTGACAAAACATTAGAAGACTAAAAAGTTTGTCATTTATTTATATTTCAGATTTAGCATTTTCACTGCAAAAATTTGAAAGGCCATGATTTCTTTTGCCCGACTGGATTACCAAGAAGAGGTTAATGTTGGACAAAACATTATCAATCACACACTAACACATATTTGATATATGTGAGAATATGTATAAATTTTATAAATAATTTTCTGAATGGTAGAACACGCAATGATTGCATCATTAGTGACATTACACTTATAAAACAAAAAAGAAGAAAGACAAATATTGTAAGTACACGTTATCCAAAACCATGGAACTTTATTTTTTTTACTCATATATTTTTTTTTACTCATTCAGACAAACAAAATACAATGCATATGCATGGAACTAAGGCTAAGGCAAGTTGAGAGCACTAATTTACAGGTTTGCTATAACATATCCCTAGACAATGATAATTCAGTGCTCTAAATTGCGAAATCTGCAGGAAATAATAATTTCTGGTTATTGCATTAGGAAAGCTGGAATTGTTGAAGCATTGTCTTGGGATTGCATTATATCAATTCATAACACGATTATGTTGGCGGGTATTTCATCATTGTGCCTTCAGTCTTACTCGAATGTTTGCAATAAAACGTTAAATTAATATGCGAATTTGCATTTGGGATACAAACTTTCGAACAAATCATGATTTTAGTTATCAAAGAAAGTTAATTTCGAACATTGCAGTATCAAGCACACACAACACACTTAAATTATTCATGTATTAATCTGTTAAAATTGTATAAATAATTTTCTAATTGGTATCACAACCAATGAGTGAGTCATCAGTGACACTGATTAACAGAAAGAAAAAATGGCACACATTATCAGGATCCGTGGTACCACTGCACGGGCTATCTGTATTGTACGCTTATAATTTTGATAGTAAAAAATGACATAAAATGGGTAATATTTTTCAAACAACGACGTACAGTATTTGCAACAAACCAAGTCTTAGAATAGCTCAGATCGATAATTTATAGGTTAGCGTAACATCCCAAGAGGGAAACCCTTCAACGCTTTGAATTGCAAAATCAGGAAGTTCACATTTCTGCCCATTGCATCATGAACGCTAGAAGAGCGGAAATATTCTGTTGGGATTGCTTTACATCGCTTCATCACGATTATGTTGGCGCATATTTCATAACCGCTTTCAGTCCTGCACAAATGTTTGCAATAAAATGTTAAACTGACATCAAGCAAAGTATTCTCTTGCATAATTTCGCTGTACTCTATGTATAAAATCACGCAGATAGCTGTGCTTCTTCCAGACTATATCAGATTGAATGATTGATCGGTTTCGTTTGAGGACTTGATTCTCTGGACTGCTGCAAAATAGTTTACTAAGTGTTCAGTCCCCTTCGGTCACATACTGGATTACAGAATGGCCAATCAAGGGGATGATAAACATTCCACTAGTCTTTCGTGTCCCATCTGCTTTGACGTATTCGAAGATGCGACTCTTCTGAACTGTGGACATACATTTTGTCGTAAATGTCTGGACAAGATTGATCATCAGCGCCAAGAAGATTTGGATCATATGGTGTGTCCTCTGTGTCGGAAAGCTACGAGATTTCCCCCAAGGCGAGTGAAGGATCTGCCTTCAAATAAAACCGTCAACGATCTCGTCGATGAATTCAACAATGACGCCGGTGGGCTCAGAGCACTTTTTGAAGTCTCTCCAAAGTGCACTGTTTGTAAAACTGCTTCAGAATCTTCAACACGACTCGATGCTGTAGTGCATTGCAGTGACTGTGATCAGTATATGTGCCGTCTATGTAACAGCGGGCATGGTCAAATGGCATCCTTCTTTCAGGACCATCAGGTTATCTCCTTGCAAGATGTTTTTGACGGAAAGAAGACCATTAAGAAACAAGTTGATAAATGCCCCGTGCATAAATTGGAAAAGAAAGATTTCTTCTGTGATAGATGCAAGGTTTATACCTGCCTTAAATGTACCGTTACATCCCATCGCGACCACAGAATTAAAGATCGATGTGACTTTGAGAAAGAGATAGCAGAGAAGGTAGACATTATTCTTGAGCAAAGCTCAGCAAAAAGAGCTTCTATTGAGGAGAACATCCACGGACTTGAACTTCAGCGACAATTGGTGAAATCTGTCATTGGGAACTTGGAAGCAGAAATTAACCACACTTACGAAGGCAAAATAAAACAGTTGGAAGCAAACAGAGTTGCACAGATGCAAGAGCTGGAGCACTTACAAAGCTTAGTTGAGGGGAAATTAAATGAAATGAAAATCTCTTATAGACAGCTATCATCGCGAATCAAGAGTTCGATGACTGTAGTGTCTAACGTTCAGCCTGCGAGTTTGGAAGGAGACGAATTTGCAACACATACTCAAAGTTGTAATATTTTAGATGAGCTACTGAATCACGACATTAAAGATGAGTCAGTCAATCTTGTTAGGGAGTCTGCAGAAAACGCCAAATTTATGCCCTCTGAGGATGGACCCGTAAATCTGGGAAAGTTGGTGACCAAATATAGAACAGGAAGTGTCGATGTCATAAAGAAGGTAGACTTTCCAGAAGAAATTAGTGGATTAGCGGTACTCTCCCCTGATCATGTTGGAATTGTGTTTCGTGGTGCCTATAGTACAGTCATGTGTGGTGTGGATGGAAATATTAAGCAACATCTGACAGACATTGATGGCCCCTGCCATGATGTCACATTTCTGCCAGACGGGAGGTCGATTGTCCTCCGCGATGAGGATATGATGATGCACCAGGCAGATGGCTCAAAATCTACGCGCTTGAAAAATCCTCCGTTCCTTTTTGTAGCCAGAATTAACGCAACCGATAATGGTTGCATACTTTTCGCTAATGGAACAAGAAACATCTACATCTACGAGCCAACTGAACCCGCACCGACACATACCATATCCACGGGCACCATAGAACCGCGAGACGTCTGTGCGACAAAGTCAGGAACAATCGTCACAAGTACCTGTGGAACCACCAGACCAAGTGTTGTGACGCTGTTCGACAGAGATGGTAGTAAAGGCAGCATCATCACTGACCCTAGCGGGGATCTGTACGCAGCTGTGGACGACCTGGACAGATTGTATGTCGCGTGTGTTAAACGGAAAGAGAGCACCGTCTCGCTGACTCGCTACACTCTTCATGGTATGCATGTAATAGGTGAAACTGAGTTTTGTCACGACCTAAAGTTAACGTTGAAATCGAGTTGGTCGTACATGCAGTGTCTCTCACCAAACACAGTCGCGTTTGCTAATGGTAAAAAGCTGTACTTCATCAAGGTTATAACCTAATTGGACCATTCAATCTTAAAATGGTTAGGCAAAATTTTAACCCATTATTCTAACCAATTCTATCCGTATTCAATCCATTAAAATGTCTGGACAATTATTGCCCAAACTCTGTAGGTTAAGGGCTTTGCCAAATTGTTAGTGAAAGAATTACCCATGATGTGTCAATTTTGATAATAATACTCAACCGATAATTACCTAAACCTCTTTATACAGCCATCCAGTTCACCAACTTAATTGTATCTTTAAAAAATGAGTTGAGTTGAATTTGAGTTGAGTTGAATTTATTAACAACATATGAACATAATAACATGAAATTACATAAGAATATGATAACATGAAATTGTATATGATAACATTAACATGAAATTCTATATAATATGAAATTATATAAGAATACAATGATATGTAAGGTATTTATACCTATGCATGCATATAATACATACTTATATTAATCTTACACAAGAATAGGAAATTGTAGTGTATTTTGATACAATGTCATTATCATGATTATGACATGTTGTAAAATGAAAAGACAAAAACATGAATAAGTATGTATAGACATGCATAGGCAAAGGTTCTGAAAACAAAAGAGAATGTTGTTAAAGGGAGAAACCAAAAGTTAGCACAAGTGCTAGTCGTGAATGGTTCTCCCATCATACCTATAATTACAAATGCTCATTACAAAGTCTACCCTTCTGAAGTATTTGTTCTTTCAATGTAGATTATAATAAACATACGTGTAAGTATTCTTGATCACTAAACTTTATTTAACAAATGATTTTTGAGATTTTTTCGAAAATTTAACCAGCAGTTGGTAAGATTGTGTATACCAACCTTTGGAGAAGTACTCAGTATGTAGCTTGAACCAACTCATCTATTACTCTACCCTTGACGATAATTTACCCAATTGGTTGTGACCTATCAATGACCAATATTTGGTCGACAGATACCCAATCCTCTTTACCCAGTTTCTTTTTTACCCAAAATTAGTTTAGCCACTTTTTACCCACCAAAGTACAAAATAGATTAGCCAAAAGATGTGCAATACTTACCAATGAAATCTTTACATAACCTATACCATATTGAAGAGTTCGTCGTATTTAAAACTACTCACCGATTCCCAAAAGGCAGTCTTATTTGACCGTAGTCCTGACATTTCGGCTATTTGGCGATTTTGGGGAAAATCACAATTTTTGGTTAAAGTTTTGACGAGACTATCTCGTGTCTTATTAACCGAATCACTATTTTGGCTCTTTTGGTCCACTTTGGGCCTAATTTAAATGGCCATTTTAATCCTTTTTTAAAGGTGAAAAGTGGAAATTTGATGAGAAAATTAAGTAGAAAAATGGACAAGCATATCCTATGTAAAATTATGAACTAAATCAAACAAGAAGCAGTCTTATAAACCAAAATCTTTATATTTTGGTCCTTTGAACCACTTTTTGGCCAAAATAACATTTTTTTATGATTTCTGTTAAAAATTCACAATTTTCATCGGAAACACTAATGTCAATGGGTTTATTCTACATATGGAAACTTTTCGGACCTACAATTGCAATTTTGGTCAAAATATGAGAATGATATCATATGTAGATACCTTTTTATAATACTATCCTTTGTAAAAACATGTGCTTCTATCAAGATATTTTTTTTTATATTATTAACCAACTCGCTCTATTTTTTTTTGGGGAGGGGGGTCCACCTTGGGGGCCAAAACATTCTAATCATTTTCACCATTTTTAGTAAAAAAAAAAAAACTCGTAATTTACTATGAGAGAATGATAAAATTTGTTATTTGCTGAATCCAGTGGAACCTTTACCTACATAAGCCATGTTGAGGGATTCTGATTAACTTCATGAAATTTAACTAGAATTTATTTTTTAAAGGGTTTTTTTCCCCCAAAACCTCAGATGAATATACGGTAAGTCTTCATCAAAATTATTAAATTGGCCAAAATAGTAAGATTTGTTTCATGGATCTAGCACATATCTTTTTTTAATGAGACAAGCTTGTCAAAACTTCTCTATCTGAAAATTGTTTTTTTTTTTTGCAGTAAATTGTTGATTCTATTTTTACCTCAAAATGTCATAAGTAGGGTCAATAAGACTGCCCTCTTCTGAATCAGCGCACAATTTTACATAGGATAAGCCTTTTGTGTTCAGCGCTGTTTTTTCATATTTTTTTGTATTTGTGTTGTTGTTCTTTTTTATGTTTGTTTTATGTTGTTTTTGTTATTTTTGTCCTAGTATTGTCTAATCAGTGTTAATTGTTCTGGGCGTACCACCACAGGCAGATTACGCCTTCTTCATTGCTTAAATCAATTATATGTATATATCGAATGTAAACATTGTATATTTTCTGAATGCATTGGTTTATTTTTGTTAAATTGTATCATAACGAAAATAAATGTGATTTCAATTCAATCCCCAGAAGATTTAAATGGATTTAACGACTAGAAGAACTGTACCCAAGTAAACAGTCTAAATTGGGTTTAGCGCGCGAGTAAACGCTTTTGTAAACACTTTCTTGATATCACTATGTATACATGTTCACAAAAAAATGTGAGCTACAGAACCCTCCATGCTGCAAGTGTCTTTGATAAGGTCTAAATATAGAGCCCTGAAAAAAATGTATTTCAAAATGATTATTTAGTGCTTTAAACAGGTGAAAATCGTAAGTTGACCGGATTCACCTGCCCATTTCCTCCATAGACTTACTGTGTGTGGATCTAGGCTATGTTTTACTCACCTCGAGTACTAATTATTTATTCATTCATATCTTGCCAGTGGCAGCATAAATTTTCAAACTTTTGTATTATACTTTTGTAATATAGGGTGTTTACTTGTCCATTCAAATACTACTTCGGTATGTAGCTCAGATAGCAAAGTTTGACAATTTTTTTCATTTGAAGCTTCACAATGTTAGCCAATTACTTTAAAGGAAAGCACCCTTTTTTTGCTGAAAACACCCCCCCCCCCTTTTAGCTGATTCCTGACGATCGTGATTTTTTTTTTTGGGGGGGGGCTTTTAAAAAATATTTCGGCCGTGAACAAATTTTGCGTTGGACTCCAGCAACCCCCCCCCCTTCTATTTGAGTTTTTGATCGCTACTTGGCTGGGAACGGATATGATTTGGCCGCGGCAAAACACCCCCCTTTGAAAAATCCTGCGTACGCCTACGCATACATTTAACATTTTCATCGTAATTGTGCAGACATGATCATATTAGCATAAAATAAGAATAAATATCGTAATCGTTTATGAATACAGCACAATGATTGCAGGATGAGACTCGACCGCGAGCGAGCAGATAGAGAACGGGACCTAGCTTTCCCCCACAGCCAAGAACATTTTAATCGTACCCATCAAACTCATTTTGTGGCGTAATTAATTAGAAGTAAAAAGCAATAACAACATTTAGGGATTAGACGACAAAAAAATAATCGTGAACTTCCCCGTCGACTTTATGAAGACTAAATCCATGCTTGAAGCCGACTTGAGAATAAAATACAGTGTGTGGGCATGATTAGCATTATTCGCTTCCAAGAAGTATGTTGTGTGTGTGTGTGTGTGTGTGTGTGTGTGTGTGTGTGTGTGTGTGTGTGTGTGTGTGTGTGTGTGTGTGTGTGTGTGTGTGTGTAGGAAGGGGAGGGTAGATGATCGTGGTCAGGCGCGGGGATTTCTCGTGAGTACCTGCACGCCATTTTGTTGTATTGACCTGTCCATATCCCTCTCCCTCCCCCCCCCCCAAAAAAAAGTGGGAGGAGTGTATCACCATTCACCCCTACCTTGGAATTTGCACTGAAGGTAAACACCATGTGAGTGGAAAAATTGAAATTTTGAAGAAAAAAAATATAGACCACTTAGGTGCAGTTTACTCGTCTTTCAAGTCTTTTTGAATGATTTTGAAGAAAAACTTCCAATCCAACAGTATCACATTAGGTTTCACACAGGTATCGGTCCGTGGGAAATACTGTTATTAAAGACAGTGGATCTCTTTCTCTTTTGCATGCCTAAAAATAACTGTGTAAATACACTAGTATAGCTTATAGAAGGAAATACCATTTAAGAACCTTTACCAAAGTATAATGAGCAAGAAAGTTTTGATAGAATTATACCGACAATTAGATCTTGAATTGGATTATTGTATAGCCTATACCTAATTGACTAGTTCGCCTTTCAATTCTTGCCCTACATGGGTGTTTATCATGTTAAATGTATTTGCAAATTACAAGCGTGTATATGCATTCATGTTATATAACAATTTATATTTTGTACCTAGTGTCATCCAGATTAGCATACATATATCAATAGATGAAAACTGAAATGATGCGACTGAACTGGCTCAGAGCAAGGAGTCTCACACAGATACTACATGAGAATGTTTTGTGCATTTGTCAGAAAATAGAAAATATATGATCTTCAGATTTCTCAGAAATGTCCTTCACAAGTAGTCTAAGTGCAAATATAGTGTTTGTGTTTATAGAGGTCTGGAAAAGAGATCATGTATCCCTGTCGGAAAGAACACAATGTCGTCACAGTGTGTTCACACTACCTTGATCACAGTGTCACTCTGTGAAAATGGGCCAAATCCACATAGTGGCTAGAAAAACACAGGGTCGCCACAGTCTTGTCACAATGTTAACACACTGTGGACAATGTTTTGCTTTTTCATGTAGGGATATACACACTAATAAAATAAAGGTGCGCACAAGGTGCAATTTTGCGGAAATAGGTGCAGAGCCATGTCCGCCGCGGTATTCGAGCAAATTTGCACCTTTCGCGGTTATGTGCTCGCCCCACCTTTTAAATTTCATGCATACCTTTTAAACAATGGTTGTTCTTGACAACCTGAAAACTCGTCCGAAACCTGTCCACATAGCAACAAGTAATATATGCAAACTGGATTCCAGCTATTGAAGTTCATTTAAAAATAACAGGTGAATGGAATAGCTCGTCTCTACGTTTCCGGGAATGAAACAATGAAACATCCATACAATTACGAAAACGGCCTATAGGTGCAAGTTTGCACCTTAAAGGTTAAAAGTAATGTATCTTTAACCAAATTTTATTGTATACAAGTAAGCATTGGCTTGATGGCGTAGTGCTACAGCGTCCGCCTGAAGTTCGAAACGTCGCGGGTTTGAACCCAGTTGGGTCATACCTCACGACTTTTATTTTTATGGTGCTCTCATGCACATTTTATGTGCAAATCTGAAAGGTGCAACTTTGCACTTTTCTGAAAGGTGCAAAGGTGCACCTTCAAAAGTGCTCCCGGTGTGACATTGGTCTGCACCTCTAAAGAAGCAAAGTTGAACTTATTTTTCTTAGTGTGTACCTTTAACTCTTAACGTGCCACAGGATTTAAACATCTATGGACTTTGTGTGTATTACTTGGTGCAGATCTGTGACTTTGGCACGTTAAGAGTTAATATCAACTGTAAACAGTCATTTAAAGTCAGGGATTAATAAGGGGAGATGGCATGCAACATTCTGTTGTGACATATTCCTTAATTTTATCACTTTGGCTGTAGGCTGGTTGGTGTTGGTCAGCATTCTTCCACCTTCCATCGTTCCAAGTTCAAATTGTAAATTTATTTCCTCAAGTCTCAATTAAACAAATAACAAAATGACAATGATAAAAGAATCATACGATCCAAATCAATAGTAATATGATGAAAAACCAAGGAGGCCCAGAATATTAATACATAACAAAACAAGGGACTCAAATACAACAAGATACGATTATGATAACACAAAATCATGTGGTGGAATCAACAAAAGTCATGGTAGACCTATCGTAAGGTTGATCCCCATGTGTAATAATAAATGTATATGTCTATGATGAGCTCGTTTCCAAAAGGTACTACATCCATTTTTGGTCAAAATGGATTTTTTGGCATTAATGTACTCATTTTCAGTAGCTCTATCCACTACTACTAACAATTTGCTGAATTTCTAATTGCAAAGTTGTAAAAAATGGCACTCAAAATTCAGTTCGGTTCCAAAAGGTACTACATCCATTTTAGTTCGGTTCCAAAGGGTACTACATCCACGTTCATTGGGAAAGGACCAATCACAGAGCAGTATTGACTTGATCTTCTACCAACCTTCTAACCTTAGATTTTGGATTTATTGTGAAAAGGACCAAAAATAAAATGGAGTGGGTAAAAACAAAGGCGATGTGACAAAAAACAGCAGAGAGAGTAAATCAGATTTCATGTAGTCCCATGTATATGTTTTCACGTGTGTAGTTAGTGTAGGTTGTATTGAGTTTGTATATACATGTATAAATGTATGATGCGTGTATTGAGTTTGTGCGTGTGTGTGTGTGTGTGTGTGTGTGTGTGTGTGTGTGTGTGTGTGTGTGTGTGTTAGTGTGTGTATGTGTGTGTGGTGTGTGTATGTAGTGTATTGCTGGTCGTATGCTGTGTACACAACGAGTGATGTGTGTGTGTGTGTGTGTGTGTGTCTGTTGTTCTGTGTCTTGTCTGTCTGTCGTGTGTGTTGTGTTGTCTGATGTCTGTGTGGGTATTGTCGGATCTGCGTGCTGTTTGTGCATGTATATCTCTTTGAGGCCCCCACGTTGATTAAATTGATGCATTGTAATTTACAGTCAAGAAACTTTCGTTCCAAAAGTTACTACATCCACAAAATAAAAAATTAATTAAATTTATTATAATATATCCTTGATTAAGATTTTTGAAGCTATTGTGTACTTTTGTAAATATCAGTAGTACAATTCAGGGAAAAATCATTGGAAACTGAGATTTGCTAAATATGTCAATTAAAATATCGGCGATTTTTCTCCAGAACTTGAATTTATGGTGTATACCTTGAACCAGAACTCTTATAAAAAGCAATCTCCAGACCGACAGAAAGCCGTCTCCAATAGCAGCATGAAAAATCATGTGAAACATGCCAAGTGAGAGCTCGCGGAAAAAAACTTCGACAAATATGACCAATTTACCACATTCACAATCATATCCTACACATCCACCCATTCTGTCCATTTGACACATCCACTCCAAACCCTTTCAGAATACCTTTTAACATTTCAATGCAATTATACCTTCTTTGCAACATCCAATTAAAATCTAGGTATCTAAGTGGTGTTGACTCGATATGAATATTCTTGCATATTTTTTCAGTGACAAAGTAGAGGGAAAAAACGGCTGTATACAGTTATAGGCAACTTTTTTCCGAGGGGGGGGGGGCGGACGGGAACAAGACATCATACTGATTAAAACTACGAAAACAATCTGAAATTAAATGGGATTCTGAAACAAAAAATGTAGGAAGCCCCCCCCCCGCCCCTCTCCCCCGCTGGCTATGGCCATGTGTGAAACCTTTATAGATATGCAAGTATTTGGTAAAAAAAAATCCGGATATCACACACCTTATCTTTGAACCATATACGGGGTTTACAGTATAGGAGTATAGTTTTGATCCCTAAACGGAGACCTGACTATTGAGATTATAACTGCATATTTTAGTGGCAATAAGGGGGTTCCGACCTCACGCAATTTCTATTACGCATTTAATTCCCTGTGTCCCCCTCCCCAGTGGGCTCGGGTGCCACACAATAAGTTTGAATTTAAATGAATTTTAATTTCCTCTGGAAGTGAGTTCGACAATTTTGGTCCAATGTAAACAAATGTTTTTGAGCAAATAACTGTTCGCTCAAGAGGTCAATGCATGTGGGGGTAATTGTTGACTGAATTGTTGAATACAAACATAGTTTTAAATATTGACGGAAGTTTAGGCAAGACCCAAATCATATTACGGGTAGATAGCTTATACAGTAGGTGAAGGGTG
The DNA here is from genome assembly GCA_001188425.1 of Eucidaris tribuloides. Lineage (NCBI taxonomy): Eukaryota > Metazoa > Echinodermata > Echinoidea > Cidaroida > Cidaridae > Eucidaris > Eucidaris tribuloides. The sequence goes on from JZLH01S0098429.1 coordinate 15,941, forward strand.
GTACCGTTTGACTTCTGAGTGGATTGACAGGTTGAAGGTAGGAAGGATAGGTGAAATGTTCATCTTTTTGTTTGAAAAGCATTACTGAATTTAGATCAACTTGGCAGAAATTGTTATTGGTGGGGGGGGGGTTCATGCAGCGTTACCCGAATTACATACTTCCCACTAATGCCCAGAAGCAGAGACTCCAAGGGCTCAACCATGTCATTTTTAAACAGTTTCTCCAAATCCACAAATAGTTAATCCGAGTCAGTCTATACATGCATATATAGATTGGCCTACCGCTTTAGGTAAAAACATAGTTATTCCTTATAGTGCCCAGGGTAGCTCCTTTTACCCAGTGGGGGCATGGCGTGTTACAGGCCTAAAATGCATTATTCGCATTTTCATGTTCTTCTTGAAATTGAAAAGTAAAATTTCTATGAAACAAGCCAAAAATCTTCTACTTTATTTTTTTTGGGGGGGGTATAATTTTCTGAATGGTAGAACACGCAATGAATGCATCAGTGACATTACACTTATAAAACGACAACAACAAAAAGAAGACAGATACTATTGTAAGCACACGTTATCCGGAACCATGAAACCGCTGGGTTAAACGCACGTACAGGCCTCTAAGTTTAAGAATGACTTATTATCATGTATTTTTTTACTTATTCAAACAAACAAAACACACGCTATATGCATCTAACCAAAGTTAAGTATAATTGAGAGCGGCAATTTACAGGATAGCGTAACATCCCGATAGAAAAATCCTTCAAAACTCTAACGCTCTAAATTGCGAAATCAGGAAGTTCTCATTTCTGCCCATTGCATCATGAACGCTAGAGCAGCGGAAGTATTCTGTTGGGATTGGTTAACATCGCTTCATGATACGATTATGTTGGGGGATATTTCATAACCGCTTTCAGCCCAACTCAAATGTTTGCAATAAAATGTTAAAGTGATTAAGCAAAGTACTCTCTTACATAATTTCGCTGTAATCTATATATAAAATCACGGCGGTAGCTACCTCCAGACTATAATTATGAGATTGAATGTTTGATCGGTTTCGTTTGAGGACTTGTACACGAATAATTGAACTTGATTCTCTGGACTGCTGCAAAATATTTTACCAAGTGTTCAGTCCTCTTCAGTCACTTACTGATTC
>JZLH01S0098439.1:5453-16525 GCA_001188425.1 Eucidaris tribuloides
TTAATTATAATTCATTCTCATTTGTGTTTCCCGTTTCCAGGTGGTGATCTCCACTACCACCTGTCGCAGCATGGTGTATTCTCGGAGGAGGAGGTGGGCTTCTACGCAGCCGAGATCATCCTGGGCCTGGAACACATGCACATCCGCAACGTGGTCTACCGCGACCTGAAACCCGCCAACATCTTACTGGACGAGAACGGCCACGTCCGCATCTCGGATCTCGGTTTGGCCTGCGACTTCTCCGTCAAGAAGCCGCACGCAAGCGTGTAAGTACTGTGCTTCCCGTGTTAAACAACACCTTCAGGAGACGTATATTGTAGAATTACAAATTAATGAATGTTGAACAGCTAATGGAGCTGATATTACAGAGTTCCTTGCCAATCTGGAAGTCATGGAAAAACCTTGACAATGACTTCCTTTATTCCAGTCAGGGAAAAGTTCCTCAAGTCCAGGAAAAATCAGTGAATTATGTTTGCCCAGTAGTCTGATTTTCTCTCCTCTTGTCCATGGTATGGTCATAAGGTGAGAAAAAAATAGGTCAAAAAATGATGATCCTGGAATTTTTAAATTTCCATGCGGAAAAATCAGGGAAATTCGGTCCCATGAAATGCTATGAAGCCTGTTTTAGAATATGACACATACAGCGTGTTTCTATTGAAGGTTGTTTTCTGGAATGAACCGGCTAATGGAGTAGAAGATCTCGTCTTTTTCGCAGAGAAAGTTTAGCCGCTAATTATCCTGCTTTTTGTAGGATAATAGTGGAGAGCTATACCGTAACATACCGTAAGATGTCAATAGAAACATCCGTCAACCGGTATCAACCAGTTAGCTACCGGAAATCAACAAAACCATGTGATCGGAATACATGACCCCTGGCTGCAGCGCGCGTGTGTTTGATTGAGCATAAATTTGACTTCGCACGTCCCACAATACCTTGCAGCAACCCAGGTCAACGGACTCTTAACCGGTAATCGTACGATCCCGGTACGATCGATCGAGCTTTGCGGAAAATGCAATCCAATAGAAACGCACTGCTCTCCGCTATTAGCCGGTTAAATTTTATCTGGATTTATACGGTAGGCTCAATAGAAACACGCTGATACTCATGTAGCAAGTAAGTAAAGATTTCAGGGACAAACATGTATGAGTCCAGAATCCCTGTTAAAGTGTAGGAATCAAAACCAAAGGACTATAACACTTCAAAGTCTGCGTTAAGTAGTTTTCTCTTGAAATGTCATTCTATTAAAACACATCTGTGCTATCAAATTCTTCAGATTTTCCTTAAAATCACCTCATTTTCATCAGATTTGGCTTTTATACAGTTACATCAAAGTGAGTGTAAATTTATGGGAAAATTTGTGTAATGTGAGTTATGCACTCCAAAAATTGGGTGTTGTAACCATACACACAGGTCAGTAAGTCTTCATTTCTTATGTTTCATTAGTGACCTTGGAGCGAGGTGTAATCAGAGATATATTAATTTTCAGAACTTATTGAATTAGGACAAGAGGTTGCTCTGAATGATAGCAAAAGTGAAAAAGAGTAACATGAGTGATGGTGGAATAACCCATTTTGAAAGCTGTTTTGAAATGTTCTGTTCTTTCAATGCAACCAAAAATGGGGTCACTGTTTTATTAGATTTTACTTCGTCTCCAGTAAAAGTGCACATACTCAATTTAATTTTACAATGATAATGTACAAAATATGTGGGTTAGTCCATGTAGTTGGGTCAACTTTTATGACGTATCATAACTGATAAACTGTGCCTCAGTTTCAGTCAATAATTTGTCAATAATGATTTTAGCCTAAAAAGTGTAACCAACTGTGTTAGAAGTCCTTAAGCTTCAAGGTATATTGAAGGGCAAGTGTCTTTATGCAAGATTGTATACCGGTATTCAGGCTGAAGAATTTGTCTTGAATATGTTTACTTGAGTAACAAGCATTTATTTACCAGTATTGAATTAATCCGTGTTTGTGATATAAATTGATCTGGTAGAAAGCTACTCAATATATTTCACCATCACGGCAGTTTCTGATAATAATTATACAACAAAGAGAAAATGGATGACTTTAGAATTTTCACAGCAAAACCTCTGAACAGTATACTTGATTCTGGGAACACTGTGACCTAAATTGAGCACTTCTTTCAATTTAGCCATTTCCAATCCTTGTCTCCAGGTAAAAGTGCACATTCTCAATGCAATTTCACAGTGATAATGTACGACATATTTGTCATAACTTGCATATTTCACTCTGCCCCACACCCTCCTTTTCCACAGAGGTACCCATGGCTACATGGCTCCTGAAGTACTCTCAAAAGGAACTGCATACGATTCTAGCGCTGACTGGTTTTCATTAGGCTGCATGTTGTTCAAACTTCTTCACGGGTAAGTCAAAGCAATGAGTGTTTGGAGGTTAAGGGGGTGTGGTCAAGAAGGCAGAGCAGCAAGTACAAGTCTGAGAAGAAGATTACAGACAACAAAGGAGGAAGTTATGTCTCGTGGCGTAGTTTGCACTACAAGCAGTGCCTTGTAGTGCCATTTCAATGGATGCTATAAGAATAAAAAAGATAATTAAATTATTGTAATTACATTTATAGATAGCAGTTGTTATTTTATCAATGTTTGATTGTTTTTTTTATAAATCATGTTTTTTTTGTTTTAGAAATGAACTGAAATTGAACTAAGAATTAATTGTTTCTAAAGCTTATCATTTAAGATTGTTTGTGTCCTCTTGCATTTTTTGTTTACTCTTGTGTTATGTATTTACTGTTGAATTTTATTGATTACTCTTGTATTTGTTTGTTTACTGTTGAATTTGTTTGCTTACTCTTGTATTTGTTTATTTACTTCTATATTTGTTAACTGTTGTATTTCCTTGATTACTCTTATATTTGTTTATTTACTCATATTTGTTTGTTTACTCTTTCATTTATTTGTGTACTGTTACATTTCTTTGCTTATTCATGTACTGTATTTGTTTATTTACTCGTACATTTGTCTGTTAACTCTTGTGTGTATTTGTTTATTTCCAGGCATAGTCCATTCAGGCAGCACAAGACAAAGGACAAGCATGAGATTGATAGAATGACATTGACAATGGTAAGATGTCTGGTTGGTAAGAATGGAATTTCTATTTTCCTTCCATGATACAATAAGGATATCATTATTCTCCTGACTACTCACTACTACTTTAGGTAATCTTGATCCCTTGCCATTCCACTAAAAAAAAATTCTCTCTTAATAGTAGTTTGCATTGATTATTTTACCAACACAGAATAAGATATTGCTAGGAAGTTTGTGTTTCAAATGCAACTTGTATTTACCCAATCAGAATCAAGAATTTAGGACTTGAGTTTGATTTTTGAAGTTGTAATCAAACAAAAATTTTCCAGCAACAGGGCCCCAGATCTTATCTTAAAACATCAGAGCATTCTGTTTCTTGCCAGTGCTCCCTCTATAAAGTCAGCAAATCCATACTACATGGTTGAGACCATGCTCCTCGATTCTACAGTTCGGCCTCGATTAACCGGCGATGTTGGGACCAGCAGTCATCCGGATAAGTGATATGGCCGGATAAGAGAGATAATGTACAAACACAGTATAGGGGGGAGTTAATACATGTCATAAGTTATAGTATTACAACCCACACACTATATGCAAATTGCAACAGACCACACACAAGCGTTACTTTATTTACTTTCCCCCCAATACCCAGCAGGTTTATGTGTACACTTCTGATACAGGCAATGACTGATAAGTCCATTGTCCGGATAATGGAGAGAGCCGGTTAACTGATGGCCGTATAACTGAGGCCGAACTGTATCATTAATATTTGGGCTGACTTGACAGGTGGTATCATAAATAATTTGCACTGGGTTTATTTATTTGTTGTTTTCTTATGGGTGTCTAGATTTTCTAAGTTTTGCCTAACAAAATTAACTTCATCCCCATTCTAATGAATTAAGAAACATATTTTGGTAAAAGATTTCCCTCCTGCAAGATTTGAATCAGGAATCTTTGGATTTACAGACAAGCTCTCTAACCATTGAGCTTGCTGAGATTCGGTTAGAGCAACTGTAATTTTCCATTCTTATTGTATGTGGCCTACTACATGTATGTGTACACATGCAATGATCATCAGTGCGTGACAAGTTGTAGCTCGTGATTATTTATGATAGAATCGAGGAGTCCATAAAGTCTCGACAGTACTACACATCAGACATGTTGTAGGTCAAAGGTCACAACTGATTCCTGGCTATGACAATAAACACACAGTGTGATCAATCACTCCCACGCAATCCTCTTCAGTTTCAAGATGAAACATATCTATGTATCATAGATATGTCTGTGTGAAAGCATTTATGGGGGATTTTATGTTTAGTTTTTGAAATACAGTACTATTTGGTGTTGTAAACTCTTGTGAATGCCCCGTCTCCAAATAAAATCACAAAAATAAGTGGCATAAACAGTAATGAGGAAATGGAGAGGTTTTGATTTTTTGGATTATAAAGTCGTCTGTTGTCCGGCAGAAGGGCACTACTGTGTGTTCCTGGCAAAAGGGCCTTAACAGCAAATTTTTTTTCTAATTTGAGAAATATTGCCTTCATTTGATATTTGCACTTAACAGACTGACAGAAGGATTTGAAGATATCACACTACTTTGATTTCATGTGAAAAGAGCCAATGATTTTCAAGCTAGAGGCAGTTAAAGGTTAAGGCCCTTCTGCCAGACAACTGACGAAGTATGCATCGTGTCTGTATTGTACATGGATATGTATCTTTACATTTATTTGTGAAATATTCAAAGAAATGTATATTTTTTCCAAGTCAATTTAATCTCTTTGTTCTTTTTCAATCCAGGATGTTGAATTCCCTGACAAAATGAGCGAAGAGATGCGATCATTACTACAAGGACTTCTACAGAGGGAGGTGGCCAGCAGATTAGGCTGTGAAGGAAGAGGGTAAGTGGGCACTAATATTTAAGGGATTGGGGGGGGGGGCAGAAAGGATATAAATTAAGCTTGAAGGCAGGGCATCTGTTTTTCATGATTAAAAATCAATATTCGGTCATGGATGACTGCTTTTGCAATCAATTTTGTGAAACATGTCAAATTTGTTTCTGTCCAAGTTGGTGTAGTTTGCGATGAGTGATGACATTTGCCTGAGATTTCAGAACAAAGTAAACCAGTCATGCAATACACACTGCATAGTGTAAAACTTGAACGAAAGCAAATTTGGACATCTTACAAAATTGATTGCTGAGCAGTTGCCCTTGACCAATAAAACACATGAAACTAAAATGACTATGCTGCAGAGTGTCTACTTTCTCGCTTGAGGCGGGAGATCTCCCACCCATGAGGGGACTTTTCCAAATCTTCCACTCTCCAGCTTGAGTTTAATTTTCTTCCACTCAAACTGCACTCCTGCTGAAGATTCAGTTTTCCCTGCTCTATAATAAATTTGTGGGATAAAAATGCACCCCAAATATGGCTCAGATTGCACCAGAGAGCGTGTAGAACCCGGACCACGGTTGCAAGGGACATCACTCTTTGTGGATATTTTCCTTGTTTCCCGTTTAAAAGGTGGTCCCGGCGGAAGAATCTCCCATTTTGGAGATACTAAGGGTTGGAGTCTCTGATGAAATTATTCACTGATATCTTCTATTTTGAGAGTTTCAGGTTCAAATTTGATTCTTGATTCATAACTCCTATTGTATTGTTTCTCTCCTGTAGGTCTGCAGAAGTACGAGAGCACGCCTTCTTCAAGAACACTGACTGGAACCAAGTCTACTATCAAAAGGTAAGTCCAGATTTTTAATTTTTTTGGTTGGGGGGGGGGTAGTTAAGAAGTTGTTATACAGTCAGATACATATGTGTAGGACAAAATTTGTCCATGTGTAGAACCAAACATAAAATGGTTTGATTTCAACACGCATTATCACAACTTTTCATTAAGATTCATTGTTTTTATAACCCCCCCCCAAAAAAAAAGCTTTTAAAAAATAATAGACACATCTGGTACATTTGTATATTAAATGTGCATAAATTCCTTAAGGAGCCTTTTCCATGATACTGCTGTGTACTGCAGATTATATTATAGATTATATGTGTCGAATGAGAGTACCTGCAGATTTCGGTGACAATTTTATGGCTGTACTGTGTATGTTCTTGGATCAAGAAGTCATGACGCATGTTCGTGTGGGTGACAAAATGGAAAAATATGATTGTACATGGGTGCTTTTATGTTCATGCCATGATACAAGCCTACTTGTGGAAGAACTGAATGCTGTTTAATAATGTGATTATCACATTTGATCCATGACTTTAGATACTAAGGGGGTTTTGTTGTGATTTTTTTTCCAGGTTCAGCCACCATTGATTCCTCCTAGGGGAGAGGTGAATGCTGCTGATGCCTTCGATATTGGCTCATTCGACGAAGACGATGTCAAAGGAATCAAGGTAGATTTACGAAACCCCATGTCCCCACCCCCTACTCACCCCCTCATGCCCCCAACCACTATTCCTCATGCCTGCCACCCCCTACCCCACCCACAACCATTCCCTGCCCCCCAAACCCCCTCTATTTTTTGCAGAGATGGCTAATTCTGTACTGAAATTTCTAACATTTTGACCACAGTTCTCAATCTCCTGACCATCTGACCATTCATTAAAGAATTTGATCTTTTAGGGCATTTAATAGTACTGTGGGAAAGTAAAATGTGCACATGCAGGTAGCTGGATTAAATTTCTTTTTGATTGAAAAGGGGGCAAAAATGCCATGTGTTGTACCTTTCATGTTTCATCAACAGAAACGCACTTAACTCTGCCTAAGTTGAATTCGCATAACCTCAATTTTTCCTGATATGAAGGTGGAAACAAGTCCCCTTGTTAGACTGTCACATTTCAGCCAAACCTTCGAGGAATCATTGGTAAAGGCAAGGGGATCTAAAGTTGCTTACATGGTTCATGTGAACCTCAATGGTAGGGCTTCAAGGGCCATAAACTATGTGCAATTTATGACATGTACTCTCAAGGGGCACCACAGAGAGGTTGTGTGAGCTTAGATGACAATCCTACCCCCAGGGCTGTTGTAAATTTTCTGTTGTTTTTGACACCTTTTATGTAATTATCTCTAAATTGAAACTCTCTCATTTTTCAGTCCCACTAGATTTGACTTAAATGCAGAGTTGACTTCACTGGTTCTGGGAGTGCTTCCCCAGAGGACAACTCCCACAGGTGACTCCCACCTGACAACTCCCCCTGAAGGACAGCTCCCCGGAGGAGTTTAACAATGTTCCCAGTTGAGAAATCTGAGTTGTCCTCAGGGAGAGTTATCCTATGGGACAGTTGTCCTGATACAGACTGTACTATTTTGCCTTTGTCTTCACAGCTGTCAGACGCGGACCAAGAGCTGTACAAGAATTTCCCGGTGACCATCTCAGAGAGATGGCAGCAGGAGATTGCTGAGACGATATTTGACACGGTCAACCAGGAGCACGACAAGATGGAGATGAAGAGGAAGGCCAAGAAGATGGACGAAGGCAGTGAGTACTGGACTGTGGTCCTACTTGAAAAATAGGAATGCTCTTAAAAAAATCTGACAATCCAAGAAACTAGTATGTAGTTGCTGCATACTTGTTCACCATGGGTGATGGAATGTTTTGAATAGACAGTGTTTTTTGGGGGAGGGCAGAGCATTGTTCATAAAGAGTGGTTGCCCCTCCAAGTCCATTGTCAATGTGAATGTTTCGCCACACCTGTTGTTCACCTCTACATTATAAAGTGGGCTTGCATTTCTTCTGAGACAAAGGTGAGGAAACATTTTATTTATTTATTTATTTAATTTCCAGGAACATATAACAATAACAATACATCACAAATAAAACAATACATAAATATAATACCACAACCAATGCCTGGGGATTACCTAAAAGAAATAAGAATTTCTGTATAAAGGCTCTCCTCATTGGTTGCAGTAAATAAAACAAGAAAAATGCAATCTAAACTCAGACATATAGACTGCATGTGGCGGCGAAACAAATTAAAAAGAAAAAAAAAGAAGCGGGACAAATGCCCATGACATGCCTCGGTGAACCATTGAGCACCACTGGTATTAGAAAGGTCCCGATCTCTCCCTCCCCATGCAAAACCGCATCTATTCATCAGACAAAACCGCATCTATTCATCAGAGTCATGATCCTTTTGAAGATAAACGAGACCTGATAATTTGGTGCAACATCCAATATCATTTTTTATATTAAACGTCACAAAAGTTGATGGCCTTTTAAAGGCAGGGGATCTCTTTTGCATGCCTTAAAATTAACATTGTGTAAATACAATGGCATTTAGAAGAAAACGCCATCTGGGAACCTTTAGCAAAATATAGGAGCTAGAAACTCAGTTTTAGTGGATTATAGCGACCGTTAGACTCAGATTTGAATTTTTTTCTCGCGAGAAAAGAATTCCTACCATAGAACGTACACTAAATGGCTATTGTTTTTCTTTTGCATTTTTCAAATTCTAGGCAATCGCTGACCCCCAGATTTCACAGACATGCCCTTTATCAATAGCCTAAGGGCATGGGTTATCTTTTCCTGGTCTGCAGGGATGTTTGCAAATGAGATCCACTGCCTTCAAACATGAAAACAAATGTTGACTTATTTTTGCCTCTTGGACACACATCCTGTTGCAGCGTCTTCTTTTACATGCATTCGATCAATCTGCACGATGCTAATGAACAAACTGCCTTGCACAGCCTTGTTGCTGAAACAGAGATAGGCAACATTGATGCTCCATTGTAGGAGCAGGGAGGAATTTAACTTGTGTCTTTTATTATAACCTATTGAATTATACTTTTTATCCTCTGTTCCTCCCTTCTTCATCTCCATAATCATCCCTTGCAGTCTACGCAATGGGCAAGGACTGCATCATGCACGGTATTCTGCACAGACTGGGTGGCCCGTTCCTGAACACATGGCAGAAACGCTACTTCTACCTGTTCCCCAACCGGCTGGAATGGTCTGGTGACAGCGACCGAGGACCAAGTCAGGTTAGTCTTGTAAAATGGGGGCGTGTCCAGGAGAACCTCTGTGTTTAGCCAGTTCCATGGCATTTGTTCTAATTACGCCAACAATTATTCTATATCCTAACCCTATCCTCAACCCAACCCTTACTCTAAACCAACCCCTAATCCTAACCCGAACCCTATTCTGAACTGGAAACTCAATGGTAACTCTAACCCTATGTCTTTGTCTTGTCACAAAATTTATTGCATATTCAGAAATATTCATATTCATATCACACTGTTGGAAAGTCAAATTGCTCTAGTTAATATTTAAAATAACGATAACCAACCAAGTGACTATTTATCAGTCATGTTAATGTATTATTTCTTTCCACATCTTTCATTTACCTCTTATTTATAGTGACTACACAATGGAAATCATTTGGTCAAACATAGTGTAATAATAATAGCTACACTTATACTGCACACATTTCCATCCAAAGAGGCTGTTCAATTCGCCAACAAACAAATTTAGACCTTTTACAAATGTACTGAAATTAAGTAAATATTGTTAGAGAAAAATCAGACATCAAGAACTCTTGTCATCATTAAAGGTGTTTTTAAGTTTAATTTTGAACACCTGATAACTCTTTTCTAATATTGAGTGAGGGGGCAAATTATTCCACAGGTGGGATGCCACCAACACAAAAGCTTCTCCTAGTTTTGGGACAAAACAATGTTGAGGTAGAGGATCGAAGACCAGGACTACCAGAGGACATTTTAAGTTAGGAACAAATATGGTTGGGGGCAAGGCCATTTAAGGCTTGGTACGTAATGAGCAATATTTTATAATGGATTCTATCTCGTAAGATCTGAGAATTCCAAACTAAATTCTGTATCCTTCTATTGCACGCTTAGGGACGCCTTTGCGGAAATACCTCTTCCAAGGTAGGATAAGCGGCCAGCTCCGATTTGTATGTGCTTTATCATTTACATCAACGACTTATTTTCATTTGTGACCGATAAGGGATGATGAAAGTTTCATCAACCCACCAACACACCTTTTATGCAGCATTTCAGTGTTTGCATGCTGCCAATGACTTAATTTCATTCTTCTTACACCTTGCATGCTTGATAGAAGTCCTATTTTTATTATTATTATTAATGGTTTCTTGTATGCAGAAGTTACGATTATTATTGTTAATGTTATTTTGAAAAAATGACAAACATTTAGGAGTACACTGATTATCAAACCCTGATTTACTTATATAAGATACAGTCAACTTCACAAAGTTAAATGTTTGGGGACCCAATAAATCATGTTGACTTCGACGAAATTTAACTTGCTATGTTGGAGATGAAAACTAATAGAAGGCTAAAAGTATCATAATTGTACTAATGCAGGGGAAAATGAGAAAGCCAGGAGAAGGGCAGGGGGGGGGGGTTGGGGGGGGGTTAATTTATGACATATCTTTTCAGTCAAGCTGACAAGCAAAGATTGAAAGATCATCACATTAAAGGTAAATAACATGATTAGGCATAGTCCTCAAATTTTGTCACTTTTCTAGAATCAAGTAAACTGTATTTGTTGTGTAGCTTTCTATCGGATTAATTTCTCTCGGGGCATGAGAGAAATAAAGTGCTGGTACTTCCGTTTAAAGACCATCAGGACTCACAGTTGTGGCCATTTTGACTTAAGTAAATGATTTAACAATTTTGGACCTTTAACATATTTTCAACGACTATAGCAAAATTTGAGTTAGAAATTGGACTAACGAGAAAAATTTCCAATTGCAAAAACACAGAGCAAATTGAGTCTGTCAGAAATATTTGAGATAGGTAATAATTTGATTTGTGCTATGTGGATTAATACAAAGTCATCTGTATTAATTGTTGGTTCTGTCTGTGCTTGTGTTTTCAAAATTTTTCTTCAGCAAAATGTAATTGCTCTGGAAGACGTGCTTAGCGTGGAAGAATCGACTATCAAAGGCTACAAGAGCATCACATTGAAAATGAAGGCAGGAAAGCCATGCATATTACGAGCTGAGGTGAGGAATTCACATTCAG
>JZLH01S0098439.1:22207-61728 GCA_001188425.1 Eucidaris tribuloides
AAAATTAGATCTGTACATTTTTTGTCCCCACTGAACAAAGTTTGCAAGGGACTATGAGATGATCCATGTGTGTGTGTGTGTGTGTGTGTGTGTGTGTATGTCTGTCTGTCTGTCCATGAAAAAATGTGTACAAAAGTGTGAGGTCATGAGTAATATCCAACATGAAAATTGTGAAGGAGGGCAGAAGCATACTCACAAATAGCTGTCTCTCTCAGTCAGGTGTCGCAGGGGCGATGCTGTGGTCCACACGATTCTCCGCCACAATCTTTCTGTCATGTGCTGCCCTCACGCCTCCGCACAGACTTAACCCTGTTTATGTGGTAATGTCCTTGAGCCCAGGATGTAGGGGGCGGCCTCTCCTTCGTGTTCCATTTACTTTGGCCTGTGATCACTTGCTTATCTAAACCGTCCGTGTCGAATAGCATGACCAAAATAACGTAGCTTCCTTTCCTGATGTCTTCCTAATTGTTAATCAGCTCCATTTTGTCAAGAACCCAGATGTTGGTTCGCCTTTCTTCCATAGAATCCTTAGTATCCTCCTATAGCACCAACATCTCGAAGAGCTCCACCCTCTGCTTGTCTGCCTTTTGCATGGACCAGGACTCACTTCCATACGTAGCAATAGGAAGAACAGTTGCTCGAAGCAGTCTCAGTTTCAGTTTCAGTCGCGATTCTGCTGCCTTCGCATATATTTGTTAATTTCTGCACTGCATCCCTCGCCATAGCCAGTCGTCTCCTAAATTTCCGGTGCAACTGTGTCCGCGTGTTTGTGATCTTAGAACCGAGGTAAACAAATTCATCCACCTCTTCGATCACTAGTAGCAGTGCGTTTAAATTGCCGTACTTCAGTTTTTGTCACCTAATAACAAATAGGAGGATAGTTTTGTGTGGAAAATAATGAAGGAAAGCACGCAAGTGTTTCCTACAAACAAGCAGAGGAGAACATGGTAAAAAAAAATGGTTTTATTTCAAATCTCCTGTTTGAGTGATGTTGAATTACGTTAATTACGTTAATTGTGGTGCTGATTCTAAAATGGAAAAACATCAATGCTGTTAAATGCATAAATTTGTCTTTTTATGTTCTGCCCCAAGGGGGCCACTCGGCTATATTGGCATACACATGCATGTCCAAGAAAATGTGTAAAAAGGGTCTTTTTGTCATGCGCAACGCGTAACACGCATTCCATGGTAAAGGGTCCTAAAACGCTGATTTTCAATGAAAAGGGGTGCTTTTAATTAATGCACAGCCGAATGCATGACCTGTTTAGGAGGTTGATTTTCATGAGAAACCGCGCAAAATCCATATAAAGGGGTATTTTTTGTCATGAAAGTATGAAACCTGTTTAGTAGGTATTTTTAAAAACCCATGAACACGCATGTGTTCACCAATATATCTGAGTGGCCCCACCAGGGTTCTTCCCAATGAACAGAATCTTTGAGAGAGTGAAAGCCATTTACATCCCATGTCATGCACCTCTCGGAAATGTTGTGTACACAGAGATATTCTTTGACATAGCACACTATCACATTTCTCTTTTCCCAAACTTTCTTCCCCCTCTCCTCCATCCAGTCCGAGCCCGAGTACGTGCAATGGTTCAAAGACATCAAGGGAACGTTCGACGAGGCCCAGCGAATGCTGAGGAAAGGCCCCAAGATGTTCGCCACACAAGGTTCGTCTACCGACATAATGCGTCACCACCCCCCACTCGGCCAGCGCAACAGCAATGGTCCTCACTAACTACACTAAACTCCCCCTTTAACCCTTTTAAGTACTGAGCAGTAATAGTCCCATGTCAAATCCAACACAGAACCTTATGTGTGGGACTTAAGAGGGTTAAAAGATAATATACCTAAGCACAAACAGAAGGATGAACTAGGAACAATCGCAGAAACCACCAAAATGTCCTAACCCAATCTACTGACTAATGTAATCTTCAGAACTCATCTGATTTGAGCAATGCTATATCATGTATCTAGCACTATTAACATAAGTGTATGAATTTTTATTTCTCGAGTGACAGATCATACTTTTAGAGACCAGGCATGACCTTGACTTGATTTGTTCGATCAGTGGAGAAGGGGTTGAGGTGGGGAGGGGTCCAACTACCTTGTTTTAAAAGTGGAATTAAAACGTTTGAAGGGTGGGGGCGTATTGGGGGTAGGGATTTATTTTAAACCATAAGAAGTGATACTCTGATTGTCATTTATTTGCTTATTTTTTATGCATGTATTTATGTATTACAGATTTTTCATGGGATTATTGTTAAATCCTGGATGCAAATTTCATAAAATTTAATTGTTTACTTGTTCAGGCTTATTTTCACTTGCCTTCCTGCTAACAAGTTAGAAATTTTTACAGTAACCTGTGGAATAAGAATTACACAGGAATAAACTATGAAATTGGACAGCCATAATGTGCCAGGAGACTAAAATACTGATAAATACATTTACAAGTCTTTTAACAAGTAATTAACCACAGAAAGAACGGTGTTCTTTCATTTATCAAAAAGAAATTATTAGAAGAAGGTGTAGACACTACACCTACCGCTAACTAGATTTTATTGCTATATTTTGGGTTGAGGAGATGATTTAGATTTGGCCTCCTCTCCCTCCCCCTTCTAATTCAGTATAATTATGTCGGTGTTCAGGCTTAGCGTAAAAAGTAAAAAGGATTGGAAAGGTGTAAGGACAATAATGTTAGTATGTTTAGTAGCATTGCTCATCAATTAAATTAGGTTGATTTGGATTTTAAAAGATGATAATAATTGTATTGACTAAAGGACAAATTTTCAATTGAAAATCAACTTCGTTCATTCATTGATGCATAAAAAGCATCACAATAAACCTTCATCGATATACACATCATCTTGATAACAAGAGTTTGAAAATAAGAGGTAGTTAATATCCACGTTTGGATGCTACAAAACAATAACAGATGATTATTTAAGATCACTGTAATCATCTTGATTTTATTTGATACCATTGGCCCTTTGTTTGAACAGTTCAAAAGAAATATACACAACTAGAATACACGTTGGAAAACTACATAAAGCCTTGATTTGAACGCATTGGTGAACTAGTTAGTATCAAAATTCACCAAAATAATGATTTCCAGTCACTAAATATATCTGTCTGAATAACTTCTGGTAATTGTCATACACAGTCGTTTATTTGTATAGGTAGCATTAAAAAAAAAATGAGAATATGAAGTATTGTACAGAATTTAAGCACAGCCTGATGTACATGTACCATATTAAAGTGAAAATCTAAATCGATTTTTTCCTGAATCTGTGTTAAATAGAAGAAGAAGATGAAGAAACAAGTAATATTTGTCTTTGGTATTTGTATGAGCAAACTGTCTGAATTCAGAGGGTAGATGATATACACTTGGAGACAGGAAAATAAATTCTTCTTTGGTTGTGATATAATCGATGCCGCTGAATAGCTATGTTTTTACATAATGCTCGTGTGGTGAAAAATCTAACTGCCTTTTTTGTTGTCAAATTTAAAGTGTTAAGTAAAATGTAACTTTTTTGTGAATAGTTAGAAGGTATTGTCGTTCAGTCTTGTTAAGTTCAATGAGTAGAACAATAATAGAGATACTTTTTCATAGAGGTCAGTTGTTATATTGGCCTTACGATCATATTCCTATTATGAATAAAATAAATTTTAGTATAGCTACATATTATTTTATATCAGTCGTTATTGACTAGAATTTTATCTGATGAAATGTCAGTTTTACAGAATATTGTTAAATATTTGAAATTTAAAAACAAGCAAACAAAATATTCATGACCTAAATGTATAAGCAAAACAGCTCAGTTGTAACTGGAACATAGTTCTTTTTTGTGAAAGAAAATAATATGTTAATACTTAGATTTTTGTTATTTCACGCTTTATTTATTTATTTTTATTATTCTTTATTGGAATACATTGCGTACCATAGTTCTTCATGGTATTGTCATAATGTATGGATGAAAGGTCTAAGTTGGTATGGCTATATATATATAAACGAAAATTTTCATTTATTTATTTGTTTTGTACACCCGTAGGAGATTGCTTGTGTAATGTATATGTCACGGAACAGGCACATGGCCATTTTTCAAAGAAACTTTTTTTGTGTTCAAATTAAGATTATGGGTTGTATTTCAACTTTTTTTTTCATGTCGTGTCAAAATGTGTGAATCTTTAAAACAAATGTCATTTTTTGTGTGAAGTGTAGGCATACAAATACATGAAGAAAAAAATTAATCATTTTTGTATTTTTTTAGTCCTGTGCTTGGATAGCTAGGTATATATGTAATTAATTAAAATACTATTTAACAATCTTTATACATGTAAAACATTGTTGTATGTGTGCTACAAGAGAAAATAAAAAAAAGTATGGATACATGATTTACGTGATACAGGACGACGCCGGTAGTCAAAAAAAAATTGAATTATTTGCTATGAATACGACAAGTGCAAACCGTGCTGAGCACATTACGTCTGTATTTAATGCCTGGCTTTAATCAGTTTCAGAGTATATAAAATCTATAAATAATTAGTTTCATTGTGTAGCTGTACACAATTAGGTTTTAGAATTCTATGTGAAGATAAAACAAAAAATGAATCTTTGTAGTAGAAGTCTTGACACAAATTATATGAGAGATGAGTGATATTTGAATGAACTCAAAACGTGGATTGCTTAAAACTATGTACTAGTAGGTGAATCTCAGTCATTTTAAAAGGGGAAAAATACATATTTACCCGTATCTGTGCATCTTTCTCTCTTCATGTCACAAAGTTTTTGTAATTAATGACAAATTGGCTGGTACTAAGTTACTAACAGAGTTTCGAGTTTTCTGTTTTACTGCATTGCATATGTTTGTACACCCTGAATTTGCACTGACAATGTTATAAAAGTAGCACCAATTAAAATTTCACCTGTGTATGTAGGTGATTGATGATGACTAAAGAATGAAAGTTCAAAGTTCAACATTTTCTCGTTTGTCTGTTTGCAAGGAGCTGCCGTGACTGTTATGGTGAATTAGTAGAAGCAAGCCACAAGATTAGTAAAAAAAAAAGGTTGTTATCGGTAATTTCCTAATTTTTAGTGCATTTGTTATAAGTTCACCTTGAATCCCGCTTGACATAATTATTTTTTGACAGCAAATACCGAAAACAAAAACAAAAAATATGGCAAAAGTGTGTATTTATATATGTAAGTATATAAACACACGACATGCCTACTGTAAATAAGGCAGATAACATGAGTACAGAAATGTGAAAGAAGCTTGTTTAGGTTCTTTCTATGACATATTTCGGATTTGAGTTTCTGATTTCTAGTAAGTGGAGTTCTGTCGTAAAGTCATGAAATTATCAGTTTCGTCAAAGATCAACCTGTCAAAAACAGCATAATCTTTTCTTCTTATTTGTTTTGTTTGTTACAATACCACAAAGCACAAATAATCGTTCTGCAAGTCTAACCAGTGATATTTCATTTTCTTTTAATGTACATGCTGTGAAAATTTTACTTTAGGTATACATTGTGTACATTTTATTTTTATTTATGTTCTCATCACCTTAAAGCTAGCAGCTGTTGAAAGACGCAAGAAAAAAACTTTTCGTGATTTTGGCATCGCGAGTAGCCATTTTTCAAATTCTTTAGTCTTGACAATGTGTACCCACGCGTATTTAGTGCATTACGTGACCCACTGATCACATCAACTTATGCCAGACTTGTGCCGGCATCGTGGTATTAAAAAAACAATAACACAGCTCACATCATGTTACTTGAACAAATTATTAATTGTGGTAATTAATTTTAAAAAAAGTGTGTTGTGTATTCGTGTCCTAATTTACAGAGGTCCACCTAACACATAGATATGAAACATAATACAGAAATGTTTTAAAAGCAAGATAATAAAATTATTTTTCTTTTTTGTGAGTTGGTCATCGTTACCATCAGTCGGAGCTTCTTGCCGTTTAATGTTCTGTGTTTTAATTTTGACAAATAACCAAGTATTTTTACTCATTTGCGAAAATCTTCTTTCCACGACTTCATTTGAGAGCATCTTTACTCACAGCACTATAAGCATTACACTCTACCGGAGTTCCCCCTTATGTGGTGTGGCGTGTCCTGTCTGTGTCCGATTGAGGCCTCGCTACAACAGTGCATTCTGGGTAAACCGTTAGTTGTAGAAGATTTTGTCCATCATCGCGATCGACCCGATCGCTCTTTACTTTGCACTGCTGGTGGTAGTCGTTTTACACTCACACACGCCCCGCTTTTTCCCCCCTCCTCTTACACACAAGCATGAGACTACGGCCTCCTCACTCGATATTGGTACATATTCTTCCATATTTGGGTAAAGTGTCGGTAGCACTAACATTTTTTTCGTGGTAACGCTGTAATCATGTCTCTGTGTTGTGAATATGTAGTCGACTACACCCCCTGGCATGTTTGTACTCTCTAGTTAGTCTTGTGTCTATTAAATGTAGTTCTTGTTTTTACTGAAATGTGGTAGGACAAAACAAAACCAAAATAATTTTGTAACGGCAGATTTATTTAAACTACTTCAATAAGCCCTAAACTCCAGGAAAACACAAAGAATCACAATTGACTATGCTAATTTGTAGTGCATGCATGATTTTTCTTAGTTTTGTTACACAAAAAATACCCCAACCCCTCAAAAGAGAAAGTTTGAATACAAACCTATTTATATGATTATTTCCCCCTCACACCACTGCTGTAGATCCTCTTTGTTAAATTACTTGTGAATGTGTGTCACAGTAATGCAGTGCAATCAAAATTGAATCTACACCCCCTTAAATTTTACTTCTTTTATCAATTATCAAAATTGATAACTTTCATGTGTGTATATATATCACATTTACTGACAGTAGTCTTTAGTATTTTTATGAAAAACACAGTTGCTTTTCAGTTTTCCTTTATATTGTATATTTCGTCAACTTTGAGTTCATTAATTTGTCCACTTCCTTTTATTTTTCATTATGTAAATATTTATGTTCATGCACATGTGTATCTCTTTATTAATGAAGTGTACTGTTTGGGATATAAGTTCTTCCCCTCAGCCAAATTGAAACGGTATTTTTCTTAAAGTTACTCTTACTTTTTATTTTGACAGGGATGGGGGTCATTATGCCCCCCCCCCCACACATTTTTTCTCTAACATCCCAGCAGGAGAGATGTGGTCAATATAGCTGTATGACTTTTTCTCTCACCACCCTGCACATTTTGATACAAAATACATGTTGGTAGGACCTATGGTAGAGGTGTTCTGTTATAATTTGTTGTTGCATATCGGTCAAATTTGGCAAATTCTATATTCTGTGTTTTTATTCTGTGGTGTTATTCAAGAAGCAAAGAAATACATAATAAATGCCACAAACAGTGAACAATATAAGAATTCCCAAATGTCCACTTTTTATATGAGTTGTTTACTTTGTGTTCAATCCTCAAATTGATCTTTGTACTAAGAATGAACATCATCATGGCTTTATTTTGTGATTTATACTGCTATATAAGAATGGAATTTTACATACATTTTTTGCTAAGAATTTTTCATAATTTGCAAATTACTGCAAAACAATAATTGATATTTGATTATTAAGTATACTGTTTAAAGTTTCGGCTGTTAATTTTTCATAGTTGTGCAATTCTTCTCTGTTGAACAAATATCACAAAATGATGTGACTGTAAAATTGTTGCGTAGGGTTCTACAGGATTCAATTTCTGTCAGGGCCAGAGATTAATTCAATACTAGTACATAAATGCTTGTTTCTCCTCGTGTAAATGAATTTAAGACAAATCGTCCTAGCCAGAATACCAGTCAGTGCATATATGTTTCAGCTAATTTGGTTCTTTAGGTCTTTTTTTTTTTTTTATTTTACCTTTTTCCAATCATGTCACTGCTCTTTAATCGTGGATAAGCCTATGCTGCCCCTCATGACAAAAGGGCATAACTGACATTTTGGCGTTTTGGAGATATTGAGCACAATGTTTTTTGTTCAACACTTAAAGCCCTATTCAGTGTCCTTTTAACAATTATGAAACAAAGGGAATCTTCTAATTAATATTTTTTTGTTCTGAATGTTTAACATGATGTACTGAGACCCCTACACTATATAACTCAATTTTGAAAAAAAAAAAAGTACAGTTATGACCTTTTGTCATGGGGGGGGGGGAGGCAGTATGGCCCTGTTCTTGTATTGGACAAGTCCAAATGAGTAGACTGGCCAGTCTTAGTCTATCTGAGCTACATGATCCTCCATGCTACTCGTGTCTCTGATAAGGATTAAAAATACATCCCTGAAAGAAAAAAATGCAGTTCAAAACTATCAGTAAGTGCTTAAATTAGAAAATTAAACTCAATGAGCAAACATTCCACCTATCCTCCATAGACTGCTGTGTTACAGGCTTTTTGTCCCCAGGACATTTACATGCCGGTATTTTACGTATTTTGCCACGACTGCACAACTATCACAGGTTTGGGATTCAAGGGTTTATTTGTCCATTCAAATACTATCATGTAGGTATCAAAGTTTGACAAGTTTGAAATGGTGCTTCCACTATGTTAATCAATGTCTTTACTAATTGAGTATGGCCTTTTTGTGTGTGTGTTATTTTGAATATGGAATGGGATGGATAGTCTTTTATTTTAGGGAGTGAAATTACATTTTGTATGTTACAGTGCTATGTGAGAGATGAGGATTTACAAATAGATATTAACTTACAATCATTGATCTTTGCCCATTACTCTTTTGAGCCCTTTTAATGATGTATGAAATTGAGGAGCAAAACTGTAGCTAACTGATATATCCCCCATCTTTCTTTTCAGATACTAGTGTCTTAAATATGTTTCTGTAATACTCTGTCATGTATATACAACAAATGTATTCCCATTTCTGGAATGACCTGAAAACTAATGCTAGGTGTACATACATGTATATCTTTCTTTTTTGCTGTATTATTTATGATTTCATATGATTTTTATAAATATATATATATTGGTATCAACATTTGCTGCTTTTATTCCGTGGAGGACAATATTATATCTGCATGCTGATCTCCATATGTATATAACACGCGTCATTGGTTTATATTGGTGTGTGCACGTCAAATGCATGAAAAGTAAACTAGTTCATTTCACCAATTGTAAAGAATGTGCGTGTTGCAGCAAAGTATCATTTTGAGTCCCTTGTGTATGAATGATTTTTTTTTCCCCAGTTGCCATTGCTTACCCAAGATTTAAAAATATAAATAAACAAAAGAAAATAAGAGGGCCACAGATCCGTCGTGCCACAAATGATTGAATGCAAAGTCAATTTGATATCATGCATTATTAGGCACAGTGTAACATATATGAGATTAAAAGCTAAATTTGGTGTGGCATTATTTTTTACTGTGTTATGATTTCAATAAAGAAATTTATGTGATTTTCTGTTGCTGTTTTTTTTTTTGGGGGGGGTGGTTAGCAGGGGGAATAAGATAAAATAAAAATCAATCAAATCATTGTGTTAGTACATTGGTGAGAAGTATTTTATGATCATTATTTGACTAATCATAATGAGATGGGGATGATGAAATGTGTAAATTTATTACGTTATCTTTGTGCTAAAATTTGTGATATTCCTCTGTATTCCTCCTCTTTTGAATAATATTGGAACTATGCCGGGACTTCACATTTTCATAGGTAACTAGCTGTCAAATGCTGAATTTAAATCCAGAAAATTCAAGGGAAAAACACTTTTTCAGGGGTAACTAACTGTCAAATGCTGAATTTAAATCCAGAAAATCTCTCTTTAGATAAATATGTTATTTTTTTTATTTCAATAAGCAAAGTATAAGATGCATGAAATTAATGCTGCAATTGTTTATTATTTTTATTTTATTATTTTTTTTTTTACTTCAAAGTGGCTCAAAAACTTTAAATTTATTTTCGTGGCATGAGAATAACAATTTTATTCCCAAGTTGCAGATTGTCACAGGTTAAACTAACGATGTAAACGTTATCATTTTGTTTTGGTTCTGGCAGAAGGACATGAATATTATAGAATTTGCATAGCACTCGTGTCCTTCTGGCGGGCACACAATGATTTGGTACTTCAAAGGTGGTAGCACTCATTTGCAAAACAGCATGAGCTCTTCTCGAACTTAGCCAGATTTTGGAATAAAGTGTTTCAGTAACATGCGAGAAGTATCATACCAATCGGCCACTTATATTAACCTGTTGGAGACTAAGTACGAGTTAACTCGTGTCGGGGTGTATGGAAAATGCGTGTTACAGTAAAATCAAGTCGTCTCCAACGGGTTAAAAAAAGAACAAGTGAAAATGTAACCTCATGTTACCTCTTGATCCAGGGGCGGCACCACGCCACAATTTCCCACAACCCCACGCACAATATGTGACTTTTGGGCTGCGAATTTGGCACCCGTCCCCCCCCCCCCCCAAAAAAAAAAAAAATAAAAATAAAAAAATTGTCCATGAAATATTTCCGCTGAGACTGTCAACACCACCCACTTCCAACCCCCTCCCCCCACGGATTTTACGCTCCCCTCCCCCAAGATTTACCCTGGCTCTGCCCCTGTCTTGATCAACAGGAATTCTATAAATTCAGCGTTAAAGTGTGTGGATGATTCTTTCAGAGAGTTATTTCAAAAGTTGTGATTTCTTTCATCAATTGCATCAATAGCAAAAGGCTATGGGCGAGGTATGTCTCCATTATAACTTGTCTGTTAGACGCACATTGTGCCTACTTCTCCCTGATTTCAATGCTGTGTGTTTGCAAATGAGAGTGCTACTATCTTTAACATAAGTATTTTTCATCCTTGCATCACTATATCTTACCCCCCCCCCAAACAAATCAACCACAATATGTATGTATACAATGCTCGCCCCCATAACAGGTCACTAATGTGTGTTTATTTGTCTGTGCTTTGCTTTGATTTCTAAACTGCAGGTATCTATTACAAAGGAAGGGGAGTTGCACAAGAGAGCTAACACCTTGCCCCACCCTGAATTCTTCCCCACCCTGCAAGAGATGTAATGTGACACAGGACACTGTTAAGGACAAGAGAATTGAAAAAAAACTGGTACAGGCAACATTTTGGGGACAAAACTGCATTTTTTTTGCCTGTCAATTCCTCTGCATCATTTTTTTAACGAAAAAAAGCAGATCTGTTGGTTTGTGACATTGTTCCCCCGCATTTTCAACTGTGGTAGCCGTCGATGGAACATCGCCGTTCACGAGACAGATGACAAAAAAGTATATGCGTTGGATTGAGTGACATTCCTCCTGCTGCTTGCTGCGTTACGTGCGACGGCTGCCCAGACTGCTCTTGGCGATGTGCTTATTTTGGAATACTGCCCTCTGTTGTCCGTATGTGCTCCGACGTCTGACCCCCCAAAAAACGTTTTCTCATTTGGAATTGGGCGAAGGATAGCATACTACTTGGACATCCTGGCGCTGGCGCCTCTACGTGGGTTTAAGGGTTTTCATTTCTAGTTTATATTATCGGTATTGGGGTAAGGGATGGGAAAGGGGAGGGGGATGGGGGGAGTCGTATTTATTTTGTTCAGACCAGTCCAAACACAGTGGTATGTGTGTTAGAATCACCCTAGGTACACAAAATAAATGTTGAAATAAACTTTGAAGATATGACATATAAAAGATGAATTGTGCTGAATAGATTAACACTATGGTAGATGAGAGTTAATTTGGGTGGGGGTAGTTAATTTGTGACCCTGGTGCATGTCAATCATTCTTGCATAGGTCAGTGTGAACCTCAGTGTGAACCTCCGATCTGGTATGAAGACTAGATGAACACAGACGTATTCTTCATTTTGAGGAAAGTCTTGTGTGAGACTATACTTCACAGACTTTTCACTCATATACTTCTATGAGAGCTTATGAGTGCAGGAAGAAAGTAACTTGTTAAAAACTTGCCGAGATGCCATGTTTAGGCCAAGAAGGTGAGAAAGCGGTATTTTTCTATGATCCCTGTCACACGTAGCCAATTTGGATAAGTGCGGCGATACTGGAGCACAAGTTTGTTGATTTTCTGGGATCGGTACACGTACGGCAGTGCAACAATATTACATCGCTAAGAACAGTACATCTTCAGGACATAATCGGAACATCAACGACAAAGTGAGCAACTTCAGGCGACGGTACAAATTTGATTTTTGAACATGCTAAAAAATTTATGCTGTTGCACTGCCGGAGCAAGCAACGTGACGTCAATAGTAGTACAGATGCACTATTGCGGTATGGCATCGTTAACATTGGAGTGCTCCGTAATGGCTGTTCTCCGGTGACCCAAGGAGTGGTACCGATGGGATACTGTAGTCCTGCCGATATCCTGACAATGTATTACCAATCCCTGGAAATCGCCAAATTTGTGCTCTGGTATTGCTTCGGCGAGCCAAATTGGATAGGTGTGACAGCGCTTACCGCTTTCTTGATGGAGCTCGGGAGATTTCTCACCTTTGTTAATTTTTTGCTCTGGTATTGCTCTGATGAGCCAAATCAGCTAGGTGTGTTCTTGGCAAAAGCAAAGGCTGTATCCAGTTTTATCAACTTACTTTCTTGTCCTAAACAAGGTAGGCTGGCATGTTTAAGAAGTTACCTTTTCAGTGCACTTGTAAGCTTGCATGCATTTCAGTGACGCCTACCAACAGTTTGTTGTGAGCAAAATGATCATGTACACAGCTGTGAAGTTGAATATCTGAAATCTACAAGAGTTTTGTTTTTAAAATCACGGTCTATCTATTTCCAAGCCTGAGAAAGATGAGGGAATTACAAGAGGTTACCAAAGAGTTATAGAATATTATGCTCAAAGGAGAAATTCAGTCTGATAACAGTGTATTTTGAATAAAAGCAGAAAAATAAGAGGAATAGATCAGTAAATCTTCATAGAGAAAATCAAGTGAAAATAACTATATCAATTTTTGAAAATTACAAATTGAGATTAGTACAAAATTGGCAAGATTGTGACATTCAGAGTTGAAGAATATGTGTTTTTCTGTTTCTTTCAGGGAAAATGAAAATGAACCTTTTTGTGTTCAAAATAAATGGAGGTTGCTCATTTTCAACAATATTTTATTACTAATTTCTTCATGATTTGAAGAATTTTAAAAAGAATAACATTTGCCAAATTTTTCTCAAAGGTTCACTTATTTGTTTCCCTGATTTTCAGCCTCTGTTCAAAGCAATTTGCAATTTGCTATCGCGTTGGAATTCCCCTTTAACCTTTTGGACACTGAGAACGAGATATCTCGGGTTAGATCTGTGGACAATGTGAGTTATAGTGAAATCAAATCGTCTCCAGCAGGTTGAGAATGTCTATTGGGGTTTGGAATATCTTAAGGCCTGAACACCATACAATCTGACATACATCTTACAATTTATATACAGCTAATCATTCGAGGGGGGATTTATAATCTTGAAATTTGGACAGAAATTGTATGGAATTATAAGTGGATATGAAATTTTACTTGTAGAGTAGAGACTTTACGATATGCTGCATGCAAATGAAATATAAAATCAGTCCCATTTTTAAAGCCCATGTGGACAATACTAATGCAAAGAATTCCAGTGGTGATAATGTATTTATTTTATAATTACATAGTACTCAAAACAATTTCATCTGAACCAGAGGTTTATAAAGTACCGTAAATTGGAGTGACTTTTGGACATGGCAAAAGGAAAACGTTTCATTGAGTGTACTCATTTAATAGTTCTGGTATTTTAAAGATAATTTTGTACTGTAAACATGGAATGTGTGAATTTTTTTGCACATTTCACACTTGCAGATGCAAGACTTTTTTATACTTGGTTTGGACAGTGCATGTATGGGTGATCAGCTACTGAGGTAGTTTTATGCCTTGTGTGGGTGCTTGCCGTACTTTGGTTGTCGGCGAGATTAAAATCACATGAAATTTCTCCAAAATCTGCCAGTGTGAATATATTCAATTTTACAGTATATTATTTATAAAAATGAACTAATCAATGAGTGTACTCAATGGATTTTTTTTAGTGTGTCTGAAGTCACCCCAAATTCGAGAACTGATCATTTTAGTTTTCTGTGTCGTGATTCGTGTGTGTGAGTTCAGTGAGTGAAGAGACATGAGTAATTGTAAGTTAACAAAATGTTTGGTAGAAAGAAAGAAATCTGATAATTAGAAAGATAGCATAATTTTAAGCATTCTGCCGCTGAATAGTCCAGTATATTATTGATAAAAATATAATGACCAAGAAGTTAAAATTTTGATTTTGATTGCAAGGAAAACCAGAGTAAAGGTTGGGAGATGCAGTTGTCATGGACCTCATTTGTCAAATCATTTTTTTTAGAAAATTATATCAATGTTAGACAGATAAAATTTTATTTTCAGTATTTCTTAAAGAAGATTGTGCCCTCATCATATGTTAGAATATATTTTGTTTTGAATTAAGATATATTTATATTTCCAAATGTGAAAGGAGAATATGCGCCACTCTATTCGTGATTGTAATATTGGTGCCTGTCATATTTATGTATTATTGTAAATATTATTTTGTCCAAAATTAAAACTTCTTCAAGATCAGGCGATGTGATTTTTGGAAGGGATCGGCAGTGTACATTCTGAAGTCTGTGTTCAAATTTTGGGAAAATTATAAAATTGTCATTTCAAATTCTGTTAGACTCACAAATGCATGAGATACATTTGTTCTTTTTTTCTGTTGTATATAGTGTAGTATGAATGTAATGTGTAGAATCCCCCCCTCCCCCCCGGGAAAAAAAATCATGAAAGTAAAGGTGAATGACATGATTGGGGGTAGTCCTCAACTTGGGATAAATCTATTCTAGAATCAAGTAAACTGTGCAAGGATTCTACTGTGAAAATTTGTCAATATCAAAATAACTTGCATCAGTATGCCTTGTGACAGACAATCAGTTGTGTAGCTTTATATGGGACTTAATTCTCTTGAGATTGGACTCTTGAATGATTGGACTGTGCATGTTATCACATAGTGGAGAAAACATGATTGCAAGCATTATTGTAATCTCCGATTTAAACCCGTGAAAGCAAACTAGAATCAGTACAGTGCACACCCGATATAAAGAAGTCCTTGGGACCTGTCAAATTTGTTCTTTATAACGAAATTTCTTTATATCAGGGTTGCAAAAACAATAAAATACAAAGGAAGTCCAAGATATGGGACCAGAGATTTTACTTCTTTATAATGAAATTTTGTTATATCGGTGTTCTTTTTAACGAGAGTGCACTGTATTGCAAATGACTTTGTGTTCCAGAGGTATGTTTTGATCACGATTCTTTCAAATCATGTTGATTTGTGTGGACAGCGTGAACTGTAAAACATGATTTGGGAGCTACATGCCCCTTCACTAGAAGTTTGAATTCCAATCGCGTTGTTTTCAAAGACTTTCTCATGTGTACAGTTGCAATTTGCAGTCGTGTTTGCGACAGTGTTGTGGTCTCTGTCTCGATTTTGAGATGGAGAACAAGACCTTGACCATTTGTTCCAAAACCGAGACTTGCACCTCAGAGACCGAGACTTTAAGTTTTGAGACCGAGATCTGTGTTTTCGAGACCGAGACTTCCACCATTTTGGTCTCGAGACCAAGACCGAGACCAAGACCGAGACCTCAAGATCACTACACTGCAATGGTCTCAGTCTTGATTTCAAGACCGTGACTATTTGTTCTGAGACCGAGACCGAGATCTGTGTTTTCGAGACCGAGACCTCCACCATCTTGGTCTCGAGACCAAGACTGAGACCAAGACCGAGACCTCAAGATCACAACACTGCAATGGTCTCAGTCTTGATTTCAAGACCGAGACCAAGACCGTGACTATTTGTTCCAAAACCAAGACTTGCACCTCAGAGACCGAGACCGAGACCGAGACTTTAAGTTTCAAGACCGAGATCTGTGTTGTCGAGACCGAGACCTCCACCATTTTGGTCTCGAGACCAAGACTGAGACCAAGACCGAGACCTCAAGATCACAACAGTGCAATGGTCTCAGTCTTGATTTCAACCAAGACCGTGACTATTTTTTCTGAGACCGAGAGCTTGAGTGTTGAGACCGAGACCGAGATCTGTGTTTTTGAGACTGATATCTCAAGATCACAACACTGATTTACAGTCTCAATTTGGCCAGCATTTGAAAATAATAACACTTATCCGTAACTTGACATTGAAGTGTTATGTGTTAAGTGTTCCAAAACCGAGACTTGCACCTCAGAGACCGAGACCAAGACCGAAACTTTAAGTTTCGAGACCGAAATCTGTGTTTTCGAGACTGAGACCTCCAACATTTGGTCTCGAGACCAAGACTGAGACCGAGACTTTGAGTTTCAAGACTGAGATCTGTGTTTTTGAGACCGATACTTCGAGATCACAACACTGATTTGCAGTCTCAATTTAGCCAGCATGTGAAAATGATAACACTTATCCGTAACTTGACATTGAAAGGTTAATGGGGGAAGTTGAAAATGGGGCGGGGGGGGGGGGGGTTGGATGCATGGGTAATCCAGCAAAATAATGTTGCATTTATTGAAATCAACATTTATCGACACAGTGTATATAACATCAGGGGCGGCGTCAGGGTAAATCTTGGTGGGGGGGGGGTAGTCTTTCAGGAAATTTTCACGGCCAAAAATTGTTTTCATGGCCAAATCAGCAGCCAAAAAGTCACTCTCGTGGGTTGGGGGGGGGGTGCGGAAAAATTTGGGGGGTTAGAGCAAAATAACCCAATTTTTCTTTTGAATTAGCTGTTGCTTATATTCTAATTTAGATGTTATTACATGCACTCGTATATTTGTTTCTGCTCACGTCCCTGAATTCAGATAAACCTCTCTCAAGCTGATACAATTTCCAGGGCTCAATTATATAGTAGATCATGTGTCTCAATGTGTGTGTGTCTGTGATTTCATGGTTCAATTAGATACTGATGAATTTCTTATCAGTTCGATTTCAATGTCATTGTGAATCAAGGCGATGCACTTTATATTATATTAATTTGTACATTTTAGATATATCTTATATTGTATATAGGTTGCTCTAAAAGAAGCATACTTCCAACTTGCCCCAAATGTTGGTATTTTTTAGTTTTTATTATGTTATATATAGTAAAATAATGCATTTTAATATATTTTTAGTGTAGCTATATGTAGATATTTCACAGATTTTTTTTCCAAAAGCTATCACTGATCTACATTTTCTAAATATTTATTTTGTTAAAACAAGTAAGTAAGAATCAATTAAGTAAATTATGATTGGTAATTTGATGATGTAGATTGCAAAAACAGGAGACATGATAATTATATTGTTTGATCGTAATTGTACTGTCACGTCAAATGATATGCAAGCTACCATTACCTCACAAAATCTCCTTCCCCGTTTTACAATTCTAAAATGAACAGATTGGTATTTTTCTTCCAGAAATAGTAGTACATGTAGGTAGACATGGATAAATGTTGTAATTTTTTTCCCAGTTGTAAATGCTAAGTTTGGAGTACTCATTGACTCTTATTCAGAAAGATGATTTAACTCTTAATGTGCCAGAGGATTTAAACCTCTATGGACTTTATGTGTATTGTTTGGTGCAGATCTGCGACTTCGGCATGTTAAGAGTTAAACTTAGTGTCTATGAATGGAGAGCTGCTTGTCAAAAGTTTGAGAAATATTCTGTGGGATTCTGATCAGTTAAAAAGAATATATTGCTTGAAATTTGGTTCACATCCCATAAACATATATTCTATGTTTAATACGTCAAAGCAATTTTGAAACGTGAAGAAATTGTAGAAGACAAATTTATGTGGAAACAATCTACCTTCCATACGTAACCACTCATTAACACACCATGTTAAGTCTTGCAGTGCCGAAGACGCAAATTTGCGCCACACAATGAACACAATATCCACAGAACTGCAGTAATTTTACTGGCATATTAAAAAGTTAAACCTTCTTTTCAAATATGGAACACTTTGGTTTTGCTGGGTTGTAGATTATTTTATGTACAATAAATGTGTTTATGGGATGGGAGGGGGTGGTGTTGGTGTAGGTGAAGGCAACTTGTGCTGTTTCAAAATTCCACATACTTACGGTATGACATATTTTGCTGCTGGCCATGTTTTAACCCTTCACCTCTGAGATTCTATAATTCCCATACAGTTAATGCATGGCATATCAGGTGCCCGTAAGCAATGGATTACGATCGTCATTCAGTGTTAATTCATGGTAGCTAGGTAATATGTCTTATCTGTGGCTTGTGTAGAGTGGTGTTACCCATTTTTGCATTTGGTTGTACGTGAAATAATGCCTCCCGTAGCAATAGATGGGTCAAATGTCTCTCTCAATCACAATATGTGATTAGCCCCTTGGGTATGACAGTCTTGTACAGAAACCCAGTAATTCACACATTCAGATACAACTTGCTTTCGCAGAAACCCCAAAAATATGATACCCTTTTTTTATCAAACTGAAGGTTTTATGCCCTAATGCTTCTGTCCCATAAAATACGTATTTTTGACCAGGATAGATGGAGAAAATTGCCCATGAGTGTGAGATGTACTGGGCTTCTGTACAAGCCCATCATCCCCATGGGGTCAAATATACTGCTTACATGCTGCCTAAAATGTGTACCTTTCTGACCTCCAATGATAAGTTTCTTACCAAGCTGTCTTGACCTCGTTAACCCTCCCAGAACCAGTTCCACAAACCTCCATAGATTGTGCATGTAATATTCCAAGTCTGGTACTAAAAGGTTTTATGATTATTTCCATAGTGTATCTTGCATGCACACCTATCAGGTATCTTGCTTAGCTGCTTCCCTATTATTGTTCATGGTGTGTCCATTTATGGGTAAAAAAAACACTTCATAATAATGGTTCCAACATCATATTTTGTATAATTTTATGATTATGATTTTTGTTTTTTGTCCATATGTTTTTGCTTTAAATCAAGCACTGATGAATTGAATGAAATCCCGTAAGATGTAACTACAACTTCTATTCTGATTAGTGTCCAAATATCCCATTAACCACAGTTTTGTAACAAGTATATTAAGAGAAAATCTAAACATGATTGCTAGTTGTGTGTGTTGTGTATGTGTGCTTGCAGGCGTGTGTGTGATGGTATGTGTTCAGGCTGTGTCACACTGTGCCGTCTAACGATTCCGTCTGCCTCCATCTAAAATATTGACCTCAGATGGTGTCAGATGGTGGCAAATGGAATACAATATAAAGGAACAGAACGGAAAAGCACCGTCTGTCAACGTCTAGATACATTTGTAATCCAGTAGAAAAACGAATTAAAAAGTCCAATAAACATTTAATAAATGTACGCGTTCGTTTTTCAGACGGAATCGTTTGACGGCGAAGTGTGACTTAGGCTTTATGGTGTATGTGTATGTGTGTACTTCTGTATGTTTGTGTGCTTGCACGTACATTAAATGTCAAGAATATGCTCCGTCCTTATCAATCCCTAAATGTCCCATGTTTAAAAACGAAAAGATAAATACGTAAGATGATCAAACTGCTTGAAATTATAGCCTTGATTAGATTTTGACTGCCCGTAAACGCACAAATGAAAAGGCGCAAACATTGTGTAATAATGGTTGGCAGTGTTGATTGTGGTCATGTTAAATTCTTGCGTCCAACGTGATATACATCGTAATAGGTTCATCAGATAATGTTGAATAACGGATCAGTTGTGTCCGGAATGTCCTTGCTTAATTTGGGCTGAAGTAAAACTTGTAATATTGGACAAAACGTACAACAAATTACGAGATGTAATATGTGAATGTAAATAATACATATGATATATATGTGCACAGCTTGTCTTTTTATTTTATTTTTTGGTTGCAAAGGATTGCAATCACCATGTCCTGTGACAGGGCCACACACAACAGATAATTTTTGTTTAATTAAATGCAATGTGGAAAAGCACCTCACGTACGTAGGTACGAAAAATGTATGCATCATGTGATTAGTAGTTGATTACGCTGTGGGTACACATTGTTCATACTAAGGTAACAAATCGTGTTGACACTCTCATGTTGAGGAATTTTATTTATCTATTTTTTATTGATTATTTATTTTTGTTTGTCAAGTGATAGATCTGTACTTTACATGCCGTTATCAGATATGCAGCGCTGCCTTGGAACATAATGTGCATGTAAAGCGAGGGACTCTCACAAAGAACACAAAAAGATGGCTATTGTAATACTACTACTTCTACTCACCATCCCGGCAACGCCTTGTATCTGATATAGATACATCTTTTTTTTCTTGTGTGTAGCATAATAATTCTGTGGCACTCTTTTCATTGTATTAAAATTACAAAAAAATGATACAGTTCTAACCAGCTTCACGCAGTATGTCTCCTGAAGTACAACAAAAAATTGACAACGACACTGTCTAACTTGTGTTTTTATTTTCATCTCTGTCCGGTGTGCTGTGGTGAAAGGTGTGACTGGTGGGTATGTGTATGCATGTGTGTTTGTGTTGAATACAGTAAAACCTGTCTATAGTGGCTATCCAACGGGGAAAAAAATGTGGCCTTTAAAGACAGGCGGCTCATATAGACAGGTTTGTATGCCTCTGCAACAAAGTTTCTAGAGGCATCATTAAACACATAATTGGTATCCAGGGAAATCATTTCAGTGGCTACTGTAGACAGGTTGGCTGCTGAGACAGGTTTGACTGTACATTGTTGTGCTGTTTGCGGCTGGCAGGAGGTCGTTAGCACGTGCACTGAGCAGAAGGGTGCTAACAGTAAATCTAATTTGAAAAGCATCAGCTGATTTAATATTTGCACTTAACAGTACTGACAGAAGGGTCTAAAGAGATCAGAATATTTTGATTTAATGTGTATTAAACTAAGGATTTTTAAGTAGGAGGCAATTCAATGTTAACACCCTTCTGCGTAGAGCTTATGCGAACGACCTGCCTGCTGTACTTGTATGTGTGTTGATGTGCCCACTCTGTAGATGTATAAAAAAAAATAAACATAGCATACTCGCATGTAATTGATACTTGGCAATTACAAACAAAATCAAATTACACTCAACATGACATACAGGATGTACATTTCAAACATAAATTATTTCCTTACAAACCCATGTTGACCAGAGATGCATGTCCACCAGGTGAGTTGACTCGAGTATTTACCTTATAACTACTGTTGGAAATGCGAAACAAAACAAAAGAAAGCCTTTTCAGATTGTTTAATCACAGTACATGTATACGTATATGTCTGTGTGTTATTAAAGACATACATATACATGTTTATTTTTGTACTCAAAGCCTTTTTTTTCCCCAGGAGCACTAATTTGGAAAAAGGTATTTTTTTACTTAATGCCAGCAAGGTATTTCATTTAATTACATTTATCATTCTATGAGTCGTTGACCTACTGGACATATACTGCCATCACTGGTCATGGTTCAAACGTCCCACGCCATCAATAAAACTGGCCTTAATGCTGCATTTGCTTTTTGGGTGACTAACACTTGCTCCTACCAAAGATTCCTTAGTGAACAAAAGGTAGAGCTTTCACAACTTGAATTGGTTGGCACATAGAGGATCGGCATTTTCCTATATACTCCAAGATCTGTTTCGCTGTGTTTGATAAGCACTTTCACTTTGATACAGATGGACGTTAGTTTTGTGCACTTGCCACCGTCATTTTGACCCATTTCATTAATATGCAAACTTTTACGCAATTAAGTTTCCTGACACCGAGATAATGCTTGCTGTCATAGGCACAACAAACTTTAATTGTATGTAATTTTGCATTGTTCTTGTATTTCAATTAGTATACATGTAGATAAAAGAAACTGCTCATTGGCAAATTCAGCAAAGGCGAAAACAATATTCATAAAATTTGAATAACTTATGAAAAATGGTCATTGTGCCCAAATATCTTCTGTTCTGTTTAGTTTTTAAATCGAAGCATCAAATTGGTTGAAAACAGATTTGAAATATAAGGGATAAGAAAGTTTGTTTCAAGCAGGAACAAACAGATTTTTTTTCCTCCAAGTTACAATCCTCTGTGGTTCCTTTTCTAACACTCCGTAATATCTCAGAAGACAGGGTTAGGGCCAGGGCAGGAAATACACTTTTATTTTGGGGGGCTATTTTCAAGCCTGATTTAGCGATGCCAGTTTGTTATATAATGAACCCTATGAGAATAATTAAGGGCTTTTATGTCATTTCAGGGGCTATTTTGTTAATTTTGAGGGCTTATCGCCCTCAGCCCCAGTGTATTTCCTACACTAGGGTTACGGTATGCAACACGTGTTGAGCAATTATCACTGAAGCAAACGTCCTGGAACCACATTCAGACCAACCAGAGCAAAACACCACCACCACAATACAGTACTGAAGAATACGACAAGCAGGTGAATGCTCAATTTTGCCAATAAGTCAAATCTCTAGGCACCCCACAAATTCAAAATTACAGTTGCAGTTTTGTACACATTTTCGTGATGGAGATGAAGGTATAGGGAAAAGCATATATGTACATCATATGCAAAATTTGGGAGTTAAAAATTCAACAGAAAAATTTCCTATTGAAAAAAAAACACAGCAAAGTGAGACTGTCAAAAATATTCAAAATAATCCATAATTTGACTTTTGCAAGGTCGAATTATGCGAAGTCATCTGCATTTCTCTACTCACACAAACCATTGTTTCACATTTTCATGAAAATCTAGTTAATCATTGGAGTACATCAAAAGCAATTAAAAGATGGGGTGGGACACAAGAAACAATTTCTAGCAGTATTGTTTAAATGACACCTTAAAAAGTCATCTACATTATTCTGTATAAAAATTGATTATACATGATACATGATACATTTTCTGAACACAATAGTTTATATCATTACACATGTTTCGGCAGATTTAAAAATTGACCCTGTATCTTCAGTTAAAAGGAATTGTATTCCAGTCATTTCATTTCTGTGACAAATACAAAAAAACAATCTCAAAGATTTCATGATTTAGAATATCAATACAAATACCACTGACAATGTATTTTATATGAAAGCACTAAGGTCTGACGAAAGCACACACCATAAATTACTTACTTTACAATGATGACATACAGAATATATATGAGTAAAAAGACGTACAATAACATGTGCATAAAATTATGCATAGTTTGTAACAAAGAATATCTTGGGAGAAGATTCAGTATATACTTGTCTTAAAAACCAAAATATAGTTGATTTTAACATGTTTTCATAACTTATAGTTATGTAAATAAACAAATATCCACTTCCGCATAACTGCATTACTATGCATAATTTACATTGAATGTGCATGCCAGTTTTTGAGCCCAATGGATGTTTAGCAGCAGAGATTAAAAGAAGGTCATTATGGCCTGACAACATTTGAAATGTCAAATGTCCTCGCTATTTTGTAGTATACAGGGTGGTCCAGAAAGAATGCTACACTTGCGATCGCTAATTTCTTCAACATAATCTGCAATATGTCATTACTTTTTGTTTCAGCGATTAGAACATACTTTTTCCAACAATACGATACCATGATCATTCATTTTGAGTCATTGGTTTGGGTCCTGTGGCCATTTTTCCGAGGCAATGTCATTTCCCAAATTGCCCATTTTTCATCAGTGGTGGTCATCCGAACACCGAGATATTCTCGCGTCTCAGCGTGCCATACCAGACAAACCGCGATGACAATGGAGATGCAGCTCACATCGTCTTGAACCTTATCCAAGCGAGGGCATTCCTGCCCTTTGTTTCGGCATACCTTATTCGATTGGCGCACCGTAACGTGAGTAATATTTTGGCGTATCTGATGATCGCTGGAGGTTAAAAAATAACAAATTTAGGAAATTACATTGCCTCAAAAAAATAGCCCTTAGATCCAAACACCTCAATCAAAATTAATGATTATGGTATCATTTTGTTGGAAAAAGAATGCTCTAACCCGTGGAATAATCACCAATGACATATTTTGAATGACCTTGAAGAAATTAACGATCGCATGTGTAGCATTCTTTTTGGGCCACGCTGTATAAATGATTCAACAAGTTAATCAGTAAATTATGCAATACATCCTCAAAACAAGTGTGTGTCTATGAGATGGCTCTTATTTCTAAAAGGTCTAGCATAGGACACAAAGTTTTTGTCCAGTTTCAAAGAAGTTTCCAACTAATAATTGATAAATTACCAAATAAATACATTTCAAAATTATATGTAGAAATTTGGAAGCCCCTATCACACCCTGTCAAATAAAACAATCAAAATCTCTCTTGAGCAATTTTTTAAATTTTTCATTGATTTTGAATAAAGTTGCATAAATTGTCATGATGATTTCAAAATTCTCTGTTGAAGTTTGGAAGCCCACACCAAGCCCAATCAGATAAAACAAACAGAATCAAATTTGGAAGCCCCTATCACACCCTGTCAAATAAAACAATCAAAATCTCTCTTGAATAAATGTGAAGAAGCATTTTTTTGTAATTTTTCATTGATTTTGAATAAAGTTGCATAAATTGTCATGATGAATTTCAAAATTCTCCGTTGAAGTTTGGAAGCCCACACCCAAGCCCAATCAGATAAAACAAACAGAATCAAAATACACCCCAAAATTAAGTAGTATTTTGTCTGAATTTGAATAAATTTGCATAAATTAACAATTGATGAATTTCACAAATCGTGCAGACCTTTGGAAGCTCTTACCTAGCTTCATCAGTTTGAGCAGGCAGAATCAAAATTAGTGAAGAAACAACAGTGCAGTAGCAAATTCAACATTTAGAACATACACATACGGAACCAGTTTCATAGTCTTCTCACAAACTATGTTCGTCAGGGCAAAAATATTTCATAACCATATATTTATGCACTAATAAGGGGTAACTAAAGTAACACACTATTACAAATGGAGGAAAGGAAAAAAGTGCAAGACTGAACGCACTGTTATTATATACACACATACATATATATACTGGTATAACTACACGAAGATTGTGTATCAAATCCAATGAAATTAATGCTTATACTTTCTAACAGCAATCGGTTTATACAAAAAATAGTACTGGAAACAAGGTTTCTTGACTGATTGATTGACTAACTGACTGATTGACTAACTGAGTGACTGACTGACTGATATATTGATTGACTGACTGATATATTGACTGATTGATAGACTGAAAAATATTATTATTGTTAGAATTATCATTAGTTTTATTTCTAGTATTACTATTATCATAATTATCACATTTTTATCATTATCATATTTTTGTAATCATTACAAACATGTCGGTAGTTTAAATTGGATATGTTTTGCTTTCCTGTAAGACATATTCTCATCCACTTTTAAATGAGCAGAAATTGATATCATTTCACGTTCTCTGTATAACACACAATTTGTGAAAACAGATGATAAATCGCGAAGTGTCAATCACCCTTTCCACGTGACTGTTTAATTTGTTTGTAGGTACACATACATTACATTAATACCAATAGCATTTATTATTCTACATATAGTTTGCATACCTGTATGTTGGAATATATAGACTATGTTTGTATACATCCTAGTAAATATTTAATCATCTACAGTTTTTTACCCTGCACCTTTATAAATCAATAAGCAAGCATATGCAATATTACTAAAAAAAATAAAACTTCTAGGCATATGAGAAATGTATATAATTCCTCGCAAGTAAATTTGTACCCAATAACCATGTTTACATAAAAAATTATACAGCAGATTTAAAGAAAATAACATGTAGTACTTGATTATTGTTCAAAATTATTATAAAATATTTCAAATCCAATTCTATTCAACTTATTCAACGCTTTCATAAGTGTAAATATAAACTGAACTGTTTAATATGTACAAAAAAATCCCTACAAAGGAAACTTTGCCACTATTATCAAATGTTTGTATATTACACTACAAACATATATTAAAAAGTACATGAAATCATCAAGTAATGCTTTAAAAAAAATTTGTTTTCACATCATCAGACTGAAATATTTACAATTCCAAAGTTTAAAAGAGATTTTATTGTAATAAATGTAATAATGTATTTAGATTATCCCACTTATGTTGACCACAATTACCACTTCATTAAAAACAATATTTCTTACTAAAAATTTACATATAAAACCACACTTTGGCCAAGCAGAGCATCTTATATTGACTAAAAATGCTGCTCAAATTGTCAGGTTTCTGTAGAGTTGAATGACTGTTATGAATTATGCAACATCAGTGACAATATGTTGGCAGTTATGGACAGAGCATCTTAGTGTTTTGTGCATTTTTTTCAAATTCTACATAATTACTGATCTTCACTTTTCACATACATGTCCTTCACAAGTATCCTAAGGGCAAAAGTAATGTTTTTTTTTTTACCATTCTGGAGAGTTGCAAAAGAGATACCTGACCTTCAAATGAACACTGCAAAAAATTGATACATTTACGTTATGGTTTGAATGATGTTACCATGATGCAATAACAACAACAACAGCAACTACGGTGGGATTAAAGGATAACATTCTC
Organism: Eucidaris tribuloides; assembly: GCA_001188425.1. Taxonomy (NCBI): domain Eukaryota; kingdom Metazoa; phylum Echinodermata; class Echinoidea; order Cidaroida; family Cidaridae; genus Eucidaris; species Eucidaris tribuloides. Next base: position 48,760 of record JZLH01S0098439.1, read on the forward strand.
AGCAGCATGACTTTTGGCAGTTCAATAAATTTGACATCTTACATTTTGTCTCGAGAAATTCATCATCTTTTACATTGGACAGTCAAATATTATAGCTTTTGCCTTACAATAGTTCCTTCTCAAGAAACATTTTTTTTGGGGGGCCAATTCTCTCAAAAACAGCTCAATTGTATTTAGATCAATGAATGCATTTATAGCTTAAAACACGTCATATATCACAACCCATGTCATGTGATGCTCACAACTATTTCAGGGAATAAAATGACAAAATCCTGGAACGGCAATTTACACAGAGCTAGCAACTGAAGCAAAAGTATCAGTAACTTCCAAAAAGGTTCAAACTGGCAATAAAAATGTGTGAATTGTGAAGCTACAATGTGTACCAGATACGGCAAGACTAATTTTTTTTTTTGAAGGACATTGTCCATAACACAAAACAACAGTTACTGCCAGCAGCGTAATGTTCCAAATTCAGCAAAATAGAAAACAGTATCAAATACCTGGTAATATTTCTTTGAAACAACATTAAGCACACTCATTTATAGGTTTAAAAAAAAACTCAGCCACTCTAAAATATTTCCTTTTTTGAATATATTTATTCAGGAAGACAATCGTACCCATTTTATGAGTGAAAAAAAATTGTCAATCCTGAAATTCTATTTCAGACATGTTAGCCAAAAATATTTTTATGATTCCACATCTTTAAAATTCCCTTATGACACTCTTTTCAACTGTTCAATTTTGTGCATGTTTGTGTTTGTAGTTTGTATAAAATCACGGTGAGTGAGGTTTGCATATTTTATACCACGTAACTGGGGAGCTTGCCGATTCTCCCTATCGCATACAGCTCTCCGAATCTGAACGTATGTGGCGCTCTGATTTTTTGACCCTTTATTCTTGGGAGATAAACTTCCGGTTTATGCAGGCGCGATACACATTGCACGCTAAAATACTCGAGCATCGTGTCAAACTCTTTCTTTTAATCTCGCGAATAATTATATATTTTTTTTCAAGTCCTTCATTCATATAACAACCCTTCCATTTAGCTCATAAACTGAGCCATCAGCCGTCCTCACACACCGGCGTTCGCGTTCCGACTCGGCGTGCCCGTGGTTGCATTCCTCTCTCACGGGGTAAAAATTCGCGGCTTTCCTGGCGAGAGTTTCGAGTTCATTCCTTCATTCGGGTCGTATGAACATTTCTTTGACTAAAAAAGTCCTTTAATTGCGACACAGAAATTCTCCAAAATTGTTCATCAGGTCAATCCATGTGTGCTCGGGTATGAGGTATTGATATTACGAATTTGAGGAGGTTCAAAATGACATGTTATGTATATTTGACTGTACGATTTACCGGAATCGGAAGTATACATCCCAAGAGCGATCGATCAGATATCAGTATTGTGAGGTGATATCGCTTGATATTGGCTATATGCGATAAGGAGAATTGACAATTCCTAGTAAGAATTATGCAAATAATACGGTCCATAAGGGGTAAGGGTAGACGTTCTCTTCCTTCTTCACATTTCCATAGTTGGTCACATACAGCGTGTCCCCAAAAAATGTCCCTCTCGTAGACTACAAAATAATTACCGAAATCATGTTTTATACTGGATTAAGTTTACACATTTAGAAAGCCCATTTAATATTTTAATTTCTGTGAAAATTTCAAAGGTCTCGCTGATTGTTTTTGAATACATAGGCTCTTATGTAACAGCAGTGCTTTCCGGCCCATTCCAAGTTTGCTATTAATGCACACTACGTGCATTATTCCATGCTCCACTTTTATATCAATGACTGTAATACTGTCATTATTAAGTAACTAAAGTCAAGTTCATTCACTTTTTAAAATGAAAACTAATCAAAATTTAGTTCCACTGGTCATGTTTGCTTTTACAGGGTGTGTTCCATTCATAGTTTGCCCTTATATCCAGCTTTTGTAAACCTTTATTATTCTCCTGCACATTCTTTCACCTGATTTCCATTCAGGTTGATGCATTGATGTAGCACTGCAAACTTGGAATGGACTGAAGAGCACTGCTGTTACATAATGGAGTGTGTATTCAAAACCAACGAAGCGAGACCATAGCAATTTTCACAGAAGTTAGAAAATAAAATGGGCTTTCTACATCTCAACACTAAATTCAGAATTATACTCATTTTTTTGAATAAATTTAGCAGCCTATCAGAGGGACATTTTTTTGGGGAGGGACATGCTGTATGAGTGTGTGATTACAGACTAAGGTAATGAGGAAAATGAAAATATTTTACACACTTCCCCAATTCCTCTGTATGTGGTACTCTACAAGTGAAAGTTTGATAAGTAAATATTCAATGACAATAATGACAATGGGAGAGAACTACGGCCTTGAGGTAATCTTGAGAAAACGCTGAGGAAAAATAGTAAAGTCCCAAGACTATTGAGGGGTGGATAGTGGTCACATTGTCACATATTATGAAAAATTATGATAAGAAACACTATCAATGATTTGATTAAAAAACTTCAAGAACATTTCAAGGACTTTTCAAGGCTAAGATTACCAAGGGGTGGATAGTGGTCCCATTGTCACAGATTATCAAAAATTATGATGTGAAATACTGTCGAGGATTTCATTAAATTCAAGAACATTTGAAGGACTATTCAAGACTTGTACAAACCTTGTGATTGGAGTGGCTCACCACCATTCTTAATTTAAAGTTAAATAATTCTCCCTATCGTGTATAGCTCTCTGAATCTGAACGTATGTGAAGCTCTAATTTTTCGACCCTTTATTCTCGGGAGAACTTAAACTTCCGGTTTAAGCAAGCGCGATACACATTGCACGCGAAAATACTGGTGGATCGTGTCAAAATCTTTTTTTAAATATCTCACAAATAATATTTTTCTTTCAATTCCCTCGTTCATATAACAACCCTTCAGTTTAGGTCCATGATTGGAGCCATCGGCAGTCCTCGCACACCAGCCAGCGTCAGCATTCTGACTCGGCGTGCGCGTGGTCGCATTTCTCTCTCATGGGGTAAACTTTTGCGGCTTTTCTGGCGAAAGTTTCGAGTTGATTCCTTCGTTTACTGGTCATAGGAACACTTCTGTCACCAAGAAAGTCCTTTAATTGCGACACAGACATTCTCCAAAATTGTTCATCAGGTCAATCCATGTTCGCTCGGGTATGAGGTATTGATATGACGAATTGTGAGGGGGTTCGAAATTACATGGTCTGTGCGTTTGACTGCTATTTACCGGAACCGGAAGTATACATTCCGAGATCGATCGATCAGATATCGGTATTGCGAGGTGATATCGCTGGATATCGGCCATATGCAATAGGGAGAATTGCAGAACCATTACGCTGTTTATGAGGTACAAAAAAACAAGATATGTAGACTCCAGCTACATTGCCCGTCAAAAGCTTTCTGTGAATGGTCTCAGGACAGTTCACTAGCAATGTAACCACTGTAGTTGATCCAAAAAGTGGACCAAAAGCGTTCCTAAAGCATATTTGTCAGACCACTTTTGCAGACACACTTCGCGAAAGACATCAACTTTTCAAGATGTGATCTGTATCTTCACAGCATGACAAGGCTGACTTAAAACCTAACAGGAACCAGTTATTTATTCTGGCCAAATATTGCAGCAATGGCTTTAACCATTTTGAATAAAAGTAGCATATATACACACACATACGTGCACATGCTATACACAGCGTGGCCCAAAAAGAATGCTACAGATGCGATCATTAATTTCTTCAAAATCATTCACAAAATGTCATTGGTGATTAGTTCATGGGTTAGAACATTCTTTTTCCAACAAGGTGATACCATGATCATTCATTTTGATTGAGGTGTTTGGATCTGAGGGCTATTTATCGGAGGCAATGTCGTTTCCCAAATTTACATTTTTTACACTCAAGTGATCATCAGAATACCGAAATATTCTCGCGTCTCAGCATGCCATACCGGACAAACCGCGATGACAATGGAGATGTAGCTTGCATCGTCTTCCTTATGAAAGCAAGGGCATTCCAGCCCTTTGTCATCGCGGTTTGTCCGGTATGGCAAGTGAGACGCCAGAATATCTCGGCGTTCCGATGACCGCCGCTGTTGAAAAATTGGCAAATTTGGGAAATTGCATTACCTCCGAAAAATGGCCCTAGAATCAAAACGCCTTACTCAAAATCAATAATCTTAGTATCATTTTATTGGAAAAAGAATGTTCTAACCAACAAAATAAAAATTAATGACATTTTGCCGATAATGTTGAAGAAATTAGAGATCATACTCGTAGCATTCTTTCTGGGCCATTCTGTATATATATTTCACCTATATATTAATGCACCATATTGACATGTGCTGAAAGGTTTTTTTTCGATTAAATTTACTTTTCTCCATTCTTCTTCAATACTTCACTGTTAGCCTCTCAAATACATAACTTTTTTCAAAAATTTACAACAGCCATCAACCTCTAAAATGAGGTAAATTTTTAAAAAAGGGGTCATTCAAAGCACTATGATTGAAAGTATACAATGGCAGAAATATTCCCAAAATGTGCAAATTTGAAATCCGAACTCCTGAATTCTACCCATTTCATTTTGCATCAGATTCAAATGATTGTATTGAATTATATCTGAACTGCTCATATTGTGATTCAACTATATTGTGCAAGAAATTTGGAGGAACTGCAAAAAATTAAACATTACCTTGGCAATTATAACATTTCGTTTTGATACAGCAGTATCCATTTTTACTTCTAAAATAAACTTGACAATACACATACTCTATTGATTACCACAGATTAGATGCATAAATCAATTTTGTTGTCTATCAAATTTACAAAATGGCAGGTTCGTATATACTACTTTTACAGCTTTGAATTTTGAAAAACCGGCAATGGAGGTAATGTGGGGTGTGTCTAAACATCGTTCAGAATTTCTGTTGGCCAGCCTATAAATGTTATCATCAAAATACTATATCTAACTTTTTCGTATGTTTGTTCATTATTTATTTGTTCATTTGGCTTGTCCAGTAATATTCATGGATGCTTGCAAGCAAATATGATTTTCCAGTGCCCATGTAATTTAACTGGCAGCAAGTTGATAGATATTTTAGAGACATATCTTGAAATCTGTCTGTTTGATGTTTTTCTTGACAATTGCAGAGTGCACAAAATTTCTCACAAATGAATGACGACAGCAGAGCTTGAAATTTAAGGACATTTTACACACTTACTGGATATTTTGTATGCAGAATTAGTGGCGTCGTCGACATGCCTTCTGTCGAAAAGCTTGTCGAGATAACAGTATTTTGACTGAAAGACGATATATCGACAGAGATTTTATCTTTTCGACAACAACACACATGGTATCAAGTAATAAATCAGGATCTAACAATGTCATCTCCCCAGGCAATCACTTCTCAAAGCAAGCATTTTTTTCTTTCTCACTCTGGCAGAAGGTTATAGAAACTGAGAAGCATTGTTCTGAGTGTAAACTACACCATAAGAATCTTGGTTCCTCGGAAATTGACGATGTGGTTAAGCCCTGGCATGCAGCATGGTAATAGAATCCATGCATGCAGTGAGCCACTTAATTGAAAGTCCAAAGCCTCAACAATTCCATGCTGCTTTCAATAGCGATGTCTGTCATCAGTGGCGCCCCCTGGCAGGCTGATTATCCCTGTAGTATAGCACAATACAGTGTATTTACACATGAATAGGTACTGTGGATGTAAGACAGTCTGTCTTATGAATTCATGCCCAATTGTATGTGACCAATTGTTTTTTGTCGGACAGCTGTGTCTGTCGCGCTAGATATTTTGAGTTGACATATCGCCAGAGAAATTTCTATTTGACGACGCCACTATGCGAGACTATTGGGGCTCAATTGTTGTAACAACACCTTCATCCATCTCCACACCGCCCGCGCCCCACAAATGAAAAAAAAAAAAAAAATATATAATATATATATATATATATATACTATATTACAATCCATGTCTTACAAAACCTGGCAAGAAATTGCAATTCTCTCTTCAGCCTCAATATCCTATTGACCCTGTCAAAATCCCCATGTATGGTACATGATTTTATCCAGTGAAAACAGTTTGATTTTGCTGTAAAGTGCAGTCTCCGTAGACCCTAGCCTGCGACATCTGGAGTGCAACCTTCAGCTGGTTAAAAGATGCCAGTACTGAGGTAGTTACTGGATGCTCAGGTCTTCAGTCGCCTGTACAAACTCATCATCGCCCGTCTCCCCCTCCTCTTCCTCTTTCTGCGAACCATTCTCTTCGCCGGGATATTCCAGAAGCTCCATCCAGTACGTGAGTTTCTTGCTCCGCGTCCAGCTGTAGCTGTTGTCGAACTTCACGATGTCTGAACGAGACGAGAATACAGAGAGAAAAATTAACATTGGATTAACCGAAAAATAGAGCACACTACTGAGTGGATTTGGCACAATACAAATCATATGTATTATTATTATTATTATTATTAAAAGCAGCATCACATTTTAAAAATATAAAAAATAAGTAATACAGCGTGTCCCAGAAAAAAAATGTCCCTCTGAAAACTGTTGGATTAAATCCAAATCTAAGTTTTACACTCAATAAACTCTACAGATGTAAAAAGTCCACTTAATTTTGTAATTCCAGTGAAAATTTCAAAGGTCTCACTTCATTGGTCTTGAATACACAGTTTGTTATGTAACAGCAGTGATTTTCAGCCCATTCCAAGTTTGCAATGTCACATCAATGCATCACCCTGAATGGAAATCAGGTGGAAGGACGTGCAGGAGAACAATAAAAGTTTATAAGCTGGACATGGATGAACAAACCATAAGTGGAACATACTCTGTGAAAGCAAACATGGCCAGTGGAACTAAACTTTGATTAGTTTCATTTAAAAAAAAATGAATGAACTGTCGTTGAGATAATTCAAGTGAAGCATGGAATAATGTCTGATGTCTGTGATGTGCCCTTCTTTTTATCAAACCTGGAATGGGCTGGAAAGTACCACTGTTACATAAAAGCCTGTGTATTTAAAACCAATGAAGCAGTACCTTTGAAATTTTCACAGGAATTACAAAATTAAATGGGCTTTCTACGTAATACTATGTAATGTGTACCGAGTATAAAACTTGAGTTTGGATTTAATTTAGCAGTTTAGCAGAGGGACATTTTTTTCTGGGACACGCTGTATAATTGCACAGCATATTATGTGAACAGCCTAAGACACAAATGAAAGCATTCAGCAAAATATTAGGCAGAGACAAATTCACTTTCAACACAGTGATAAGCAAAAGCTTTGGTACGTCAAAATTTTCCTTCATTCTCTCTAATCCCTACAGTATTGCCAGCATTAGTAATAATAATAACCTGTGATCTTTGACTTCTATGACTCCAAAATTTAAATAGTCAATCTGTCTAGATGGTGAAGTATACTTCAGCCGAGCTGCATGAAATTTTATCATGCCATTATCAAGTATCGAAGTAAATAGAGTGAATTTGACCTTTGACTTTCAAACTTTTGCCAGCTACCAATTAATAGCATATGTATATCAGCCACTTTAATAAAGATCCATCGTTTGTTTCTAGAAATATCATATTAAATAAATTGTTGCTTGCAGTATATTGACTACATACTACCAAAAGTGACCTGTGACCTTTAACCTCTTGACCCTAAAATTGAATCATTTCATCTAAAGTAATACATATTTTAGCCGAGTGTCATGAAAATCCATCAATGTATTCTTGACATATTCCACTAAATAAATTGAATTGCCTATACAGTACACAAAGTGACCTAGGAACTTTGACCTTTAACCTTCGACGCTAAGATTTAATCAATCCCTCCGAACTTATGAATAGTGAAACCTCTACACAGTGGGTGGACCCTGGCAAATCACTTACATGTGCCTGGTTCCTCCAGGACGATTTCGCCCGACTCGGGGACCATATGACAGTTGTACTGCTGCGTCTTCACGATGGCCACCTTGCTTCCATCTGCTTCCACTCTCTTCACGCCAAACTTCAAGTCGTGATCCTTCGTTCGGAACTCGAAACTGGAAACACGAAAGAGACAAAAAGGAAATGATGCAGCCTATATGTGACTATTGACCTTCAAACTCCAAAAATCAAATCAGTTCATCAGTGCCTCATATTACATACTTGACCCAAGTTACATTACGATTAGCCCTGAGTCAAAACGTTTAAACGACGTTCACACGAATGTTAAAAAGCAAAACGTTTTGCAATTTTACAATCCGTTTAAACCCTTCATTATGAACATACGGGAAAATACCAGTTACTGTCCCTTGTCATCCATTTTTAATGCCTTTTGGCCATGGTTTTATGACCTCAATTTATGTGAAAATACTCAACTGCTGTGTTTCCACTTTGCAATCATGTTATCACGACGAAAATTTGCATGCATGTCGCTGGTGACCTAATCTACAAAATTGTATAGTTACTTTTTTTTGAAAATTGTTTTTAGTTAATTACGCTAATTTATACATAATTAATCTGTCAAATCATACTTTTTGCTCTAACTCACTAATTAAAGCTACAAATGTGCTAATTTTTGGTGTAGAGACCCTTTGTGGTGTTCTAAGAAAATGTACCTGAAAAAATGCAATATTAGAATCAAATACTAATGTATTTTATTTTTGCAATTTCTTAAAGTTTTGTTTTTTATTGTTTTTTTCGATGAATTTTGTCGTTGACACTTACGCAATCATAAACAGCATAAAATTAAGTAATTAGAATCAGTAAAAGCAAAAATATTCATGCATTTATGATTTTTGGCTGAAAACACAATTTGTATTGAAATTGTACACAAAATCACGTTATTGAGCAATTTTGGGTGCGACATCCATGTCCAAAAATTATGCGTATCTTCGGAACCATGTATCCAGGAGTCGCAAATTTGGTCTTAAAAGATGTGGGAAACTCGGAGAAAAAAAGTCATGAAGCGTGGCGAAAACGTCAAGGAGGGGGCCTCCCAGGCCCCCCCCCCCTCCCCCGGCAGGCAGAGATAGGGTTAAGTTATCATGGTAAGGACAACTCATAAAGGACAGACACACGAAAAGATGCAATCACCCACGGACAGACAATCAGATGGACTACCTGAAAACGAAAAGGAAGTTGATAACTCTCACCTTAGAACGCTATTACTATGTGTCACGTCGTACGTGAGTTCCAACGATCCTCCTCTCGCGATCTCCTTCACCGTCATCTGAGACTCGTCCACGGTCACAAAGCGGCCCTGCATGTAGTACTCCTTAGGGACCTTGCCCCCTGGTGTGACCTGAGGGTGATCAGACAAAACAGGATTTCAACTCTTAATCCTTTATAGCCCTGGGGGGCTAATATAGACCCCCCCTCGATGAAGTTTGCGACCATTTTGCCGCGCAAATTTTTTTGACCGCGCCGCTTGCTGACTTTTTACTTTCCAGTCTCGCGCATCTTTTGAGACCATATTTGTGAAAATCGGATACCCCGTTACGACGGCGCTGCAAAACTTTTCATAAGTGCATGTCGACCCCAAATCTGTTCAAAAACATGATTTTGTGTACAATTTTAATGCAAATTGTGTTTTCAGCCAAAAATCATAAATGTATGATTATTTTCACTTTTACTGGGTGAAATGGATTAATTTTATGCTGTTTATGATCGCAAAAGTGTCTCCGACAAAATTCATCAAAAAAACAATAAAAACAAAAGGTAAAAAACCCCAAAGAAATACATAAGAAATTTACAAACCAATAAAATACATAAGAAATTAATTCTGATTTGGCAAATTTTTTTGTAGATAATTGTTAGAAGTGGCAAAATACATGTAAATATTTTCACCAAAAATTAGCATTCTACTAGCTATTGTAAGTGAGTTAGGCAAAAACATAATTTCACACACTTATTTGCATAATTAATTACTTAAAAAATATAAAAACATAAATTTTTGGAAATTTTACCAAATAGTCTTGTAGTTTACATCCGACTCTATGCGCATGCAAATTTTCGTGGCGCTTGCACGATCTGTGGCTGAGATCTGAAGGGGGGTCAAAATTCTTTCTGATGAGGTATAACTCATAAAAAACGAATCCCCAAAACTAAACTTGGGCTTTAAAGGCGACCCCCAGATGATTGCAATATTTATGCAGGTAGTCTGTAAATTAGTTTCATGTACATTGAGTACAATTTGGGGTGAACTTAATTTGGTGAGGAATATGAATACTGGTACTTAGAAAATCATAAAATAATGGCACTGAAAAAGGAGGCTCACAAATTCCAGTTATAAGGCCATATTATGTACAAATCATGTTGCCAGATAGCTCAAGAGCATTGATATGAATATGAGTGTAACTTTACAGAACTGAAAGTGAAAGTGTGGCATCAGACAAAAAAAGTATATCAATTCCTTAAAACAATCTAACACACTGAAACATCATTTAACATTCATGAGAGCTCCATATGACCAGAGGAGACAGTTCAAGCAGTCTTCTATGATATGAACATAATTTACATTTCTTGCTTTAGTATGGGTTTCTATTGGCATTTTTATGAATTATGGTGAGAGATTACGTGAGACAAAACAAAACTTTTAAAGGTCCACAGTCAAGGGTCAACTCAAACACAGAGAGTCCTAGTCTAGGAATACAGGCACATATTCATGAACATGCACTGTTGCAGTGCTACAGTGTAAATATTGAGGGAGGAAATCAAATGTATTTTTTCCACACTGTCATGGCTGTTTCCATTGCATTATGGGTGTCATTAGTGCACCCTTTTCATGATTTTAGTCAAAAGAGGGCGTTTTTCATTCTGTCATGACTGTGGGCCTTTAACGAAGAGCTCACTACTAAACATGATAATTTGCAATTTGAGCAAGAGAATCAGAGATTTGGGGAAAATGCCTCCAAACCAGGGGCGGTATTCTCGAAAGGTCTAAAGTCAGTTAAGAGTCTTAAATTTCCAGATTCTGGCTTAAATACTATCTTAACTTCGAGCACCCGACTTAAGTGGTATTCTCAAGAGTCTTAACTTTGAGCACCCCCTTAATTTACCTCTTAAGTCTAAGACACCTGTTTAAGAGACTTAAGTGAGATAAGAGTCATAAACATGGCAGTTTTAACAATTGAAATGGCAGTTGGGAATACTGGAATTGTTTGTCAAGCAAAACCTCTAAATGAATTCAACGACGAGGAACTAATTGAATGATAACAGTTCGAAAGAGCCCATATCTTTTGGCATAATCGAAGACATTACATGATAACTCGGGCAATAACTAGCTGCATCGGTCACAAAAGTGTATGCGCAGTCAAGCCTGCGAGACGCGCGCATAACTCCATGGACTGTGTGCGCATTGATAGCGCTCGTACGCGTAACACAAAAAGATGTGCGTTCGATGTGTGAATTACGCGCCAACTTCGTCAGCTTAGCTGAGTGGGGTGCTTGGTTCTTTTGAGAATACCAACCTAAGCACCCCGCTCAAGATAGCAGGGTACTTAGATAGATTTTTCATATTTCAGTACTCGACTTAAGAATTTTCGAGAATACCGCCCCAGGAGATCTCTAGGTCAGCACAGGCGAGTTGGAGTCTCTGCAGACAACAGAGGCTATTGTTTCGGACTACCGGACATCCCAACTTACGAGGCTTGCACACTTGGGGTCGCCGTCTATAACACGTGTGCCTCCCCAGTATTCTGGCAGGATCTCAGCATCCATAACCTTCAGGAGTTCTCCTCGGAATTGTTCTGCGTGATGGATATTATAGAAATTACCGTAGTAGAAGTGATAATGATGATGATGAAGATGATGATAATAATAATAATAATAATAATAATAATAATAATAATAATTATAATAATCATTATTATTAATATAAGGTTAGTGACATGATTGGGAACACTTGAAAATGCCTCAAGAACCAAATGAGTTGAAATATATACCAACTATACACCAGCTGGAGTGGATCTCTCAGCTTCAAGGATTTGTCTCTAATTTGTTTACCTAAGAGGAATCAAGCTTGAACATACTAGTATTTTAACTCTATTCGGGCATGATAAAAATAGGACCCATAGAGAGCCACACAGCAGGTTTGCCTGCCACTAGGGATATTGACATTAGTGATTTTAGAATGAGTCAACGCTTGACTACAAGATTTTCACAGGAGAATCCTTGCATAGTTTACTTGATTCTAGAAAGGTTTCAGCCAATGATCAGGACTACCCCCAATCTTGTCATTTCCCTTTAATATTAATAATTATAGTTTCATGGCCAATTTTGAGTGCATGTTTTTTTTGAATAATATAACAAATAATAGTGAAAACTTTTCGACTAGGCGAGCTGGCTCAGTGGTAGAGCGTCTGCTTCTGGTCCAGGAGGTTGCGGGTTCCATCCCCAACCAGGTCATACCAAAGACCATTATAAAAATAGTACCTACTGCCTCTAGCCTGGCGGTCGGATATCTAGATGGTGTAGGGAGTTAAATGCAGGGGACTACCAGAGGACTAACCCACCGCTGTAGTTGAACTGTCTTGTGCAGCCATGTTGCCTAGGGTTACTGAAATGGAGATAGGCGCCGCCTGATGTTCCACTAAGGAGCGGGACGGGTTTAACTAACTAACTAACTAACTAATAGTGAAAACTTATAGAGTGCACACACGTCCAAGGACGTTCATGGCGCTGGCCCAGCAACAATTCTCTTTGGTATACTAAAACTATCTGTGGGACAAGTGCTATATGTTACAAAACAACCAAACACAGCATAGCTCACTATCGGAACTCAAACCTGTATGATTTGATTAGTGTCCTTCACTTACATCACCTTAAAACAAAACCAATTAATACTAATAAGATAACCACTTATTATTATTATTATTATTATTATTATCATTATCATTATCATTACTATTATCATCATCATCATCATCATCATCATCATTATTATTATTGTTATCATTACTATTATTATTAATATTTA
>JZLH01S0098440.1:16459-31723 GCA_001188425.1 Eucidaris tribuloides
GTGTTAATAATATTGTAACTTGGCATAGTTGTGTCCCATGTTAATACCTCGGCATGGTAACCAAGTCAATGTGACAGAGCACCTATGACGTCATTTATGACGTCATTTGTAAAAAAGCTAGACTTAACCTACATTTGCGATATCTCGAGCCGGCGGTCGAATAAAATAACCAAACTTGGCAAGGATCAAGTTCAGGTCATGAGTCATCTTTTGGTCTAAACCATGTGCGTGCGCGCGTCTTCACATGCGTGTACGGGCCCGTCAAAAAATAAAAATGCTCCAAATGACTTGTTATTAACAGAAGCATACGTTTCAGGTCATTTGGAGCATTTTGTGCGCGCGCGTACGCGCGCGTTTTTTTCCGCGCGCACCCCTTTCCTGACGGAATATCGTAGTTTTTTCGATGAAATTAGATTTCTGACTGAATTCTCCATCAATTAGAACCCTTTTCCAACCACTAGGACCCAAAATATTGCTTACAGGTCCAAAAAACGTAAATGCACGCGCATTGCGGGCGTAGTGAATAATGGTCATTTTTTAATGACTCATAACTCTTTAGAATTAACGGTGACCCATACTTTTTATTGCTTATTCTGATAGAGTATGATACGTAGATAGCATTTCATCCATCGCTTTCTATGCCAAAGTATAGTGACGTCATCTATGACGTCACAAAGAAAAATCGTATTTCGGGCATATCTCATGACTGGAGTGGAGTAGCATCACCAAACTTGGTACACAGTAACTTCAGGTCAAAGGTCATCATGCGTGCTGATCATATGCGTGCGGGCGTCACGACGAACGCGTACGTGTACGTTTAAAATTAAGTTTTAAATCAGACAATTTTCTCTAGAATAAACCATGACCCCTACCTGGTATTGCTCATTCTGATAGCCTTTGATCCGTAGATAAGAGTTCAGTTACTTGTTTGCATGTAGAATACTTGTGACGTCATCTGTGACGTCACAATGAAAAATCGTATTATGCGCATATCTCATGAATGGAGTGGATTAAGATAACCAAATTTGGTACACAGTAACTGCAGGTCCAAAGTCATCACTGGTGCTAATCACAACCGTCTGTGCGTCGCAACAAACGCGTACGCACAGGTCGAATTTTCAACTTATGTGTAATAGACAATTTCAGGTGATTAGGGACTTTATTTCGTCATGCAATGATAATATTAACGATATTGTAATGACAACATTTTCTTTAAATTTAATGATCGGAGCGGTTACGCGGATCACAAATTCGTCGTAGTGACGAATTAAAATCTAGTTGGTGATCCGCGTCTTCGCGGATCACCATAGCTTTCGTCAGAATTTTTTTCTTCTTTATTCGTGTTTCTTTCTCGCCATTTTTGTGCACGCGATATCTCGAGAACGATGAGTGCAATTGTTTTGTAACTTAACATAGTTAGGTCCCATGTCAATACCTCGTTGCTCTCTTCCTGTCAATGTCTGTGACGTCATCTATGACGTCATAAGCAAAAAGCTAGTCCTAACCTACATTTGCGATATCTTTAGCCGGCGGTCGACCGGAAGAACCAAATTTGGCAAAGGTCAAGTAGAGGTCAAGGGTCAACTTTTGGACTTAATCACGTGCGCGCGCGCGTCACGATGAGCTGGCACGGGCGCGTCAATTTTTTTTAAAGTTTTAAAATGCTCCAAATGACTTCTTATTAACAGTAGCATACGTTTCAGGTCATTTGGAACATTTGGTGTGCGCGCGTACGCGCGCGTTTTTTTTCCGCGCGCACCCCTTTCCCGACCGAATATCGTCGTTTTTCGACGGATTTGGACTTCTGACTGAATTTTCAATCAATTAGAACCTTTTTCCGACCACTAGTACCGAAAATATTGCTTTCAGGTCCAAAAACCGTAAATGCCCGCGCATTGCGCGCGTAATGAATAATGCGCATTTTTAAATCACTCATAACTCTCTAGAATTAGCGGTGACCCCTACTTTTTATTGATTATTCTGATAGCCTATGATGCGTAGATAGCATTTCAGGCATCACATTCTATGCCAAAGTGTTGTGACGTCTTCTATGACGTCACAAAGAAAAATCGTATTTCGGACATATCTCATGACTGGAGTCGAGTAACATCACCAAACTTGGTACAGTGGTGCACAGCAACTTCAGGTCAAAGGTCATCATGCGTGCTTATCAGATGCGTGCGGGCGTCACGACGAACGCATACGCGTACGTTTAAAATTAAGTCATAATCCGTCATTTTTCTCTAGAATAAACGATGACCCCTACATTGTATTGCTCATTCTGATAGCCTATGATCCGTAGATAACAGTTCAGGCACTACTTTGCATCCTGAATACTTGTGGCGTCATCTATGACGTCACAAAGAAAAATCGTATTTCGCGCATATTTCATGAATGGGGTGGATTAAGATAACAAAACCGGGTACACAGTACCTTCAGGTCAAAAGTCATCACTGGTACTAATCATAACCGTCCGCGCGTCGCGACGAACACGTACGCGCACGTCGAATTTTTAATTAATGTTAGATAATTTCAAGTGATGAGTTACATAATTCATTATGCAATGGTGAATGATATGCGTTGTTTGTCACATTTTCTATAAATTTAATGATCGGAGCGGATACGCGGATCACCAATTCGTCTTACTGACGAATTAAAATTTAGTTGGTGATCCGCGTTTACGCGGATCAACATAGATTTCGTCAGAATTTTTTTCTTCTTCTTTATTGGTGATCCGCGTAACCGCGGATCACCATAGATTTCGTCAAAATTATTTTTCTTTATTCGTGTTTCTTTCTGGTCATTTTTTGTTCAGACGATAACTTAAGAACAATAGCGTTAATAATCTTGTAACGTCGCATAGTTATGTCTAATGCTCATACCTCGGTGTGGTAGTCCGGTCAAAGTCATAGAGCACTTGTGACGTCATTTATGACGTCAAAAGCCAAAAGTTAGACTTAACCTACATTTGCGATATCTCAAGCCGGCGGAGGACTAAAATAACCAAATTTGGCTAGGGTCAAGCTGAGGTCACGACGCAACTTTTGCACCATAACTCGCGCGCGTGCGCGTCACGACGGGCGCGTGTAATGCAAAAATGCTCCAAATTACTTCTTATTGACAGATCTATACGTTTCAGGTCATTTGGAGCATTTTGGTGCGCGCGCGTACCCGCGCGTTTTTTCACCCGCACCCCTTTCCCGACCGAATATCGTCGGTTTTTCGTGGGATTTGGATGTCTGATTAAATTCTACATCAATTAGAACCCTTTCCCGATCAGCGGGAACCAAAATATCGCTTACAAGTCCAAAAAACTTAAATGCGCGCGCATGCGCGCGTAGTGAATTGCAGCATTTTTAAATCACTCATAACTTTCTAGAAATAACGGTGACCCCTACTTTTTATAGCTTATTCTGATAGCCTATGATGCGTAGATAAGGTTTCAGATATCACTTTCTCTAAAAAAATTCTTCTGACGTCATCTATGACGTCACAAACAAAAAACAAGTTTTGTCTATATTTCATGACTGGAGATGAGTAAGGTGACCAAACTTGGTACACAGTAACTTCAGGTTAAACATCATCACAGATGCTAGTCATATGCGTGCAGGCGTCACGACGAACGCGTACGCGCGCGTTAAATTTTAATTCTTAAGTTAGTCTTAACTCTCTGGAATTAACGATGACCCCTGCTTTGTATTGCTTATTCTGATAGCCTATCATGCGGGGATACGATTCCGTACATTCCTTTCCATGCCAAATTGTTGTGACGTCATCTATTACATCATAAAGAAAAATTGCGTTTCGTCCGTATTTCATGACAGAAGTCGAGTAATATAACGAAACCTGGTACACCGTGACTTCCGGTCAAAGGTCATCACTTGTGCTAATCATAACCGTTTCCGCTTGGCGACGAACGCATACGCGCACGTCAAATGTTGAATAAATGTTTGATGGGAATTTAAAGTGATGCGGGACATGTTTCAGCAAGTAATGATACCTGATTTAGATGATTGGTCGCATGTGCTTAAATTAAATGATCGTAGCGTTTACGCGGATCACCAATTCGTCTTAGTGACGAATTAAAGTTTGTCAGAATCTTTATATCTTCATGTTTCTTTCTGGTCATTTTTGTGCACACGATATCTCAAGAACGGTATCGTCAATAATCTTGTAACTTAGCATAGTTATGCCCCATGTCAATACCTCGGCATGGTAATCATGTTGATGTCATAGACCATCCGTGACGTCATGTATGACGTCATAAGTGAAAACAGATATTTGTCGATATCTCATTATTGAAATAGAATTATGCAATCAAATTTGACCAACGTTAAATTAAGTCCAAGGGTCAACTGCTGGGTCTAGCCAAGTGCGCATGCGCGCCACGACGGGCGCGCACGGGTGCGTCAAAATTTTAAAATGCTCCAAATGACTTCTTATTAACAGCACTATACGTTTCAGGTCATTTGGAGCATTTTGGTGCGCGTGCGTACGCGCGCGTTTTTTCGCGCGCACCACCTTCCGGACCGAATAACGTAATTTTTTCGACGGATTTGGATTTCTGACTGAATTCTACATCAATACGAACCTTTTTTTCAGCCACCTGGACCTAAAATATCGCTTACAGGTCCAAACACCTTAAATGCGCGCGCATTGCGCGCGTAGTAAATGGCGGCATTTTTAAATCGCTCATAACTCTCTAGAATTAACGGTGACCCTTACTTTTTATTGCTTATTCTGATAGCCTATGATGCGTAGATAAGGTTACAGATATCACTTTCTATGACAAATTCTTCTGACGTGATCTATGACGTCACAAAGAAAAATCGTGTTTTGCGCATATCTCATGACACCACTCTGAGTGTGATAACTAAACTTGGTACACAGTAACTTCAGGTCAAAGGTCATCAATGAAGCTAGTCATAACCGTCCGCGCGTTGCGACGAGCGCTTACGCGCACATCGAATTTTGAACTAACGCTTGATAGAGAATCTAACGTGATGAGGGACATATTTTATCATGCAATAAAACTTGATTTAGATCGCTTGTCACATTTTCTTTCGATTTAATGATCGGAGCGTTTACGCGGATCACCAATTCGTCTGAGTGACGAATTAAAGTCTAGTTCATGTATCTTTCTGGTCACTTTTGTGCAGACGATATCTCATGAACGATGATGGCAATAGTCTTGTAACTTTGCATAAATATGTCCCATGTCAATACCTCGGCATGGTAATCATGTTAATGTCATAGAGCATCTGTGACGTCATCTATGGCGTCATTAGTAAAAACAGATATTTGTCCATATTTCATTGCCTAAATCAAATTATGCATACAAATTTGGCCAACGTAAAATTAAGGTCAAGGGTCAACGGCTGGACCTTGCCACGTGCGCGCGCGCGCCACGATGAGTGCGTACGAGCGCGTCAAAATTTTAAAATGCTCCAAATGACTTTTTATTAACAGCACTATATGTTTTAGGTCATTTGGAGCATTTAAGTGCGCGCGCGTACGCGCGCGTTTTTTTCGCGCGCACCCCTTTCTCGACAGAATAACATCGTTTTTTGATGGATTTGGATTTCTGACTGGATTCTGCATCACTTAGAACCCTTTCCCGTCCACCTGGACCAAAAATATCACTTATAAGTCCGAAAAACGGAAATGCACGCGCATGCGCTCGTAGTAAATTACGACCATTTTAAAATCACGCATAACTCTCTAGAATGAACGGTGACCGCTACACTTTATTGCGTTTTCTAATAGCCTTTGATGCGTAGATCAGATTTCAGGAATCACCGTGCATGCCAAGTTGTTGTGACGTCATCTATGAACTCACAAAGAAAAATCAAGTTTTGTCCATATTTCATGACTGGAGATGAGTATGGGGACGAAACTTGGTACACGGTAACTTCACGTTAAAGGTCATCACTAGTGGTAGCCGTATCCGCGCGCGCGTCACGGTGAAAGCGTACACGCACGTCGATTGTAAGATTCTTGTTTGATAGAGTATTTTAGGTGAAAAGGGGCAGTTTTGGGCGAAAAATAAAACTTTGTCACAATTTCTTCAGTTCTAATGATCGCAGCGAATACGCGGATCACCAATTCGTCTCAGTGACGAATTAAAGTCTAGTTTCTTTCTTTGTTTATTCGTGTTTCTTTGTGGTCACTTTTTGTGCAGACGATATCTCATGAATGATGAGAGCAATGGTCTTGTAACTTCACATAGCTATGTCACATGTAAAGATCTCGGCATGGTAATCATGTTAATGTGATAAACCATCTGTGACGTCAGTTATGACGTCATTTACGAAAAAGTTAGAGTTAACCTACATTTGCAATATCTCGAGCCGGCGGTCGACTAAAACAAGGAAATTTGGCAAAGGTCAAGTTGAGGTCAAGGGTCAACTTTTAGTCCATACCACTTGCTCGCGCACGTCTCCACTGGCGTGTACGGGCGCGTCAAAGTTTCAAAATTGTCCAAATGACTTCTTATTAACAGTACTATATGTTTCAGGTCTTTTGGAGCATTTCGGTGCGCGCGCGTACGCGCGCGTTTTTTCGCGCGCACCCCTTTCCCTGGGGAATAACGTAATTTTTTCGATGATTTTAGATGTCTAACTGAATTCTACGTCATTTAGAACCTTTTCCCGTCCAGCAGAACAGAAAAAATCGCTTACACGCCCGAAAAAAAGTAAATGCGCGCGCATGCTCGGGTAGAGAATGGCGGCACTTTTAAATCACTTATAATTCTCTAGAATTAACGGTGAACCCCTACTTTCTATTGTTAATTCTGGTAGACTATGATGCGTAGATAGCATTTCAGGCATCGCTTACTCTGCCAAAGTGTTGTGACCTCAGCTATGACGTCACAAAGAAAAATTGTATCTTGCGCATATCTCATGACTGCAGACGAGTAATATAACCATACCTCGTACACAGTAACTTTAGGTCAAAGGTCATCACTGA
The DNA here is from genome assembly GCA_001188425.1 of Eucidaris tribuloides. Classification (NCBI taxonomy): domain Eukaryota; kingdom Metazoa; phylum Echinodermata; class Echinoidea; order Cidaroida; family Cidaridae; genus Eucidaris; species Eucidaris tribuloides. Next base: position 23,429 of record JZLH01S0098440.1, read on the forward strand.
AGCTAATCGTAGCCGTCCGCGCGTTGCGACGAGCGCGTACGCGCACGCTGAAATATTAAATAATGTTTGACAGAGAATTTAAGGTGCAAATGGACAGCTTCGAACAAGTTATGATACGCCATATAGATTGTCACAATCTCTTAAGGTCTAATGATCGGAGCGAATACGCGGATCACCAATTCGTCTCAGTGACGAATTAAAATCTAGTTTATCTATTACTCAGTGTATTTTATAGACATAATATTAAGTGTGAAAATAATTTACCGTATATTTGTTTACCGAATCAAATGTGCCCCAAATATTTCATCAAAACATTCCAAAGAAAACAAAATTATGTCAATCTATAAAAGAAAATACACTGTAGCGTTTAAAATTGACTAATCATTAACTTAAGGGTACTAGTAGCAAATGATGAAATTATTGATTTTTACCGAATTCACGTTTGACACATCAGTTACCAAAAATATAGTACATTCAATATATTTAACAGGCTATGGTCAGAATTGGAGGTAAGGACGTCGTTCACCTATACTAAATAATAATTGATTCATGGTATACAATAAACAACATTAAGTAGCAAGCAGTTCAGCATTGCACGACTTTCTTTTTGAAAGAGGAACTGATTTACATTTGAAAATTGTTACCTCTTTTTTTTTAAGGAGAACTGATTTAGCGTTTTAATACATAATAAAATTTGTGTCTTGCGAAACCGATATGCTCTTTCTCAATACAATCAAAATTGTCTACAATAAAAAGAGCAACGTGTCTGAAGAAATGTGTTTTTATACACTTTTGCAGTGTCTTTTGCCTTTCCTTGAATCAATTGAGAGCATACGGTGAACAACCTCAATGACCAAGCAATTTTGACATTGCGCGAATTGTTACGAAAGAAGAGTTGATATAACATTTAAATGTTATTACTTTTTTTCCAAGAAGAAAACAATTTGGCACTTGCATATAATGAAAACAGTCGTGCTCTGTGAAACTGTTCCTTCTCAAATTAAATGAATCCATGTAGAAACAAAGAACAACGCATCTGAATAAGTGTATAATAATTCAGTGGAGGTCGGGAGGTACAATTCGAAAGTGTCTTTAACCGTCATCTACAATGGGAATCATGGTATGGGATAAAATTTGAAGAACAAGTACTTTTTCATTGCACGACTTTCTTTATGAAGGAATAGCTGATTGACGTTTGAATATTGTTACTAAAACAGAAAACCCGATTTAGCATTTGAATGTATAATAACTGTCGTGTGTTATGAATCTGCCTTCTCTTTATCAATACACACAAAGCAGCCTATAAAAACAACATGTCTGAATGGTCTCACTAAAAATTGTCTTACTAAAACATGATTATTTTAGTGAGACCCAGTACAATATGTCTATAGTGGTTGCCAGAAATTAACGAATTAATGTGAACTTCACCAAATTTTGCATAACCCCGCCCTGACACTCTAAAAACCATTCATACAAGCCTCCATCACAAACATCGTGGTCATGCGGGACATCTGACAACTACGAACTGGCTTTATCTATCGCCATTGACTCCCTGAACGTCACATTCGATACAAACCCGATGGAAGTTAAACCATACCCAAAGTCTAAAATAACCACTTCTTTGGGCACAGAGAATCGAATCATCCTCCACACGTTAAGAGTAAGAATCCTGCTGTCAATACATAGTTGTCTATCAAACGTTTCTAGCAATAAACGGTCGTCAATGATGGAAACGGACCACATGCGTGAATCCGGCCACCAATTCAACATCACCTACAAACCAACAGACAACAAAACACTGAAAAGGGAACTGAAGCAGAGAAAACGGCGAAAAAATGATCTAACTTGTCAAACAGCAGCCATGTCAAAACGTACATGAGCAGAAAAGTCTTGGCTCCCGTTGATCTGCACTAACACCTTAAAACAATGTTGCAACTGTCCCTTTAAACACTTTTCTGAAATGACAATACAAGTTAATCGGTCCATACAAATCATTAAATTAAAGCAGACGCATTATTTTGTGATATAAATAATGTGCATGTACCCCTTTGCCCCCTGTAGATGTAGCCGGCAACTTCCAATAATAAGTTAAGAAAATAATTGACATTGTGAGTATTGTCAGAATTATGTTATATGTGACCAAGAAAGCCTAAATAAGGGTAGCTGTGTGACAATAACTCTAAGCGTGGCCCTATCACCTCGTAAGATTTTGTTGATTTTATGTCTTTGCGAAATTCCTCCATCGATAAAGATCGCCAAAAGTGCTACATATGAGAAGGAGCATAAATTTATACGGCATGCGTAACACACATCGGGAGGCATGTATCAGTCACACAAGTTCAAGGCCTCATATCAATTTCTTAACAACAGAAAACGCTCCTTTTTTGCGCAGAGAAATCCGAGGTACCCCACAGATCATGCGTCACTGCTCTCACATCGTCTGTGTATAGGGGGATGCAACAGACTGCTGTCATTTTTCACATTCACACTCGAACGCATAATAATAAAGACTGCGTGCAGCTGGGACTGAGAGAAAAAAAAGTTGTTAATGTTTGGTTTTTGCCAATTCCGCGGGCCTTTCATAGCCAATAAAATATGATTTTTACATTTTTTAAATCCTCAGACTTTCCTGTACACACATCTATCGTCAATAATAATTATATTAAATAGATGGCGCACTGTCAATTTATGAAGCGGCAAAGTCAGAAACGTTGTGAAAAAGGGGAATCTTCCACGAGATTTTTTTACCAAAAAGAAAATCTTTAGAATCAATTCCGCGGGTCATAACATTGACTTCGGTCACATATTTTGATCTAACCTTAAAGAGAAACCTTTATCATAAATCTCGTGCCAATTGTATATAAAGCTTGTAGATATGCTACAATGGCAAAAATGTGCCAAAAACGACGGTTTTAGTTCCAGTTTACCATTGTGTTGAAAAACTGTAGACAATGAAGAAAGTAACAGATCGCTTAGAAATCAGTATGGCGCACGTACGATCTGATTGGTTGGCAAGAACTGACAGTTGCAACAAAGTCTGTCTTAACTTACTCCTGTTAGCTGCAGACTGCATCTTAATTAAAAAAAAAAGGAAATGCCCTTTTTGTCTTTGCCCCCTAAAAATAAGTTCCATCGCCAGTGTTCATTATTTTGCAATTTATTTTACTTATTTTACGTATTTAACGTTTATCATATTTCAACACATTTTAATACGCGAACGGTCATTTTTTTTTTAGTTTCGCGTAATATTACATAAATCACTTTATCCCATTTCATTTCATTATTTTTTTTTTTGTATTTGCTCAAGAGTCTTTGATGAAACAAGAGTGTAGAATAGACAGAATAGACAATAAAACTGAGGCATTTTCTTTTATGTATTTGTTTTTCTAACATATATTTTTATTTTGCCACACTCTTAAATGAGTAATAATGCTTTTGGAGCAGTCCCGTTTTATGGCCTGGTCATAATTTCTGCTATAATGGTTTGTTTTCTTCGCATTTTATAACACAACTACTTCTTTTCACACCTTATTGATCACAAAGTGCCCAATATGTAAATTATCTTATATATCTCTCATTACTTTAATATCTGTAATATATGTATAAACAATGGGTCGGTTAAATGCATTAATGTATCCCACTCAATGATTTGTATTTACCAATTAGTAACCAGCTAATTTGACATCAAGGTGTCGATTGGTTTATTGATCATTTGTTTATTTATGTCACATTTAAAATGTCTTGTATCTAGAAACGATGATAACGTAGTAATCCATTCATGATGTAATGTAACATGGAATGGTACAGAGGGTATTTCATCATGTCATGTACTATTTTACTTTATTTCGTGATTTAAATGTATCTTAGCCATATCATGCCATTGAGGCTTCCCACAGTGATTTGTATTAGGGGTGGGTGATGGCAGATCCGTGCACGGGAACATGACAAAAAATGGCTTTCTATGGTCTGCTGCATGGGTTTCTTTTGTCCTTCTGCATGGGTTATTGTGGGATCCCCCTGTAGTATTTGTATTGCGTATGCCACTAATTTGTATTTTAATTTAGGAGCTAAATGCCTGTGGGCAACAGTCAGTTGCGTTAATTCACTTCTTTTGGCTCCTGGCAAATTTGTATGTTCTTATGCATATTTGATGAATAACATAATAATAATGAATAAGTAATAATAAATAATCAATCAATCAATAATAATAATAATAATAATACTAATAATAATACCAATAATAATAGATAGATATAAGTTATGATTTATTATTATTATATATTATTAATTATTATTATCATCAATCATAAATCAATCCATCATAAATAATACAAAACTACTATAAACAATATATCAATGGGGGAATCTTTACTTTTTGAAAAAATCATGATTTATTTTTTTATTATTGAAAAGGATGAACCACTTATTTAACGCCAGTTTAATATAGTGATAGTTTGAGTCTCAATTGGTCCAACGGAACTGACGTGAGACCTGATTGTGGGCTACTAAATTTTGTTCAGTTCACAGGTATTCGAGTTCTAGTATTACGGACACGTAATTCTATTAGTATTTGTAATAGGTCTTATTTTTCATTCATTCTTCCATCCATACACAGAAATCATTTTCATCAAGATATCCATTAACATACATGAACAAAGAACCATATTTACTGAGTTTTCACATGCAAAACTTTCTAAGAGGTGGTGAATTATTATGTATAATTTGATATTCGTTTCGTAAAAAAAAAAAAAAACCTCTCAGGATTTAAAGGGTATATGTCTATCACATATTTTGATTTGAAAACATGTATGTCCATCCATTGCTAGTTAATTTCAATAATGTAAGCCTTTGCCCTGTTGCATACTTACCCCCGGAGCAACGCCAAAAAGTATCTGCTGTAATGTTGCTAATTCCGAATGGTGAATCTGCAATAGCTCGATTCGCGCCACGAAACCCTAGCTGTCTGCAGATGACAATTACGTCACTAATGTTCAGGAATTCACCGCAGGTTGGTTCCCACCTATCACCAAGCCAAAATCGCCAAATAAACTCTATGCGACCTTCAAAAGGCGTGGATCCGTTTACAAGCCTCAAAGCTGGAATAAACAAATAATAAACATTTACTAATCCATACATACATGTTAAAATGCGTTCGTTCATACATTCGTTTCCGTCGTATCTACGTGATAATATCTACGTGATAATTTTGGTACAAACAAAACGAGCAAAGCACGGGAGGCATTCTATGAGCATAATTACGCCGATTTGGCTTAGTGGTAGCCCGTCTGTCTCTCGACAAGCAGAATGCAAGTTCCGGCTCATGGTCGGGTCATATCAAAGACCATTGTAAAGATGGTACCTACTACCTCTAGCCTGACGCTCGGATATCTAAGTGATGTAGGGAGATAAATAAATGGGACTTCCAGAGGACCTACCCCCCCCCCCCCACTGAACTTAAATTATTGCAGGCATGTTACTGAAACGGAGATAGACACCGCCCGATCTTGCAATATAGGAGCGGGACGGGTTTAACTGTCTAAATTAAAGAAACATATTTTTTATGTTTTTATTGATAAATCATCAACATACAAATCATTTACATCAAATTTCACTATAAAGGTTACATAAACAAATCAAAGATAAATCATAATATATACAAAAGATTGGAGTGATCAGGAAAATAAAGAAAAAACAACAAGAAAAAAGGAGAAAGCAGAGTACAGTGAGCTGGCTGCAACAGCTGGAACAAACTGCGTAGCTGCCTCATACGCAAGAAGAAGAAGAAGAAGATGCATATAATTTCATTAAAACAATATCATACTTTTACATGAGCAAGAACCCCTAGAATGGAAACCAATCAGCAACAAATTATGGCATAGTTATTAAAACAAGAAATAAAAAAAAGATTTTGATGCAAAGCAGTAAAACAAGAACCTGAGCAGGCTGGAAAAGGCAGAAGTGAGGGAGGAGACGACCAGCCGCCCTCTAACTCTGTCACACGTTCCCCCTCGCCTCGTCTAGAATCATAGACATACCCTTCATATCCTCACACTGACACTCGCATTCACCCCCTCCCCCCTTTCCATCACATACTGTAAGAAACTCCACACTCATGACAGATCATCACACACCCCCAATCCCGCCCATTCCAGCCGGAGAATTGCACGTGGTCAAAATAAAAGCTGAGCGTGAGAAAGACATGAAGAATTTGACCGAATTCCATTCCGGGGTCATCGCACATGTTAACAGTGGCAGTAGAATAGTAAACAAGGCTTCGAGTTAGAATCATGGTTGCGTGCATTAACATGAGTAAGAATATTAGGTTACAGAAGTCAGCCATAGCACAGCACATTGTATCGTGGGGAAAATTACCTGAGAGGACAGGAATTAACAGAGAAGTTGGCAAGAAAAGTGCAAATTACAAATAAAATAAAATGAAGGGAAAGGAAGAGTTTCAGAGTTTAATGTTACACATAAAATGGCGCTAAATGCTCAGAATTATAAAACACCTAGATATCAAAACGCCATTTCTTAAAATGACTAGATAACTTATTGCTTTTTTTTGACCGCCAAATATTCTAACTTTTTTTTGTTTCTAAACAAAATATTTTTACATGACAAAGTTTGGAAGCTTGTTTCTAAATTTGCAAGAAAAATATGATAATTCAATAGTACAAACAAATATGAAACAAATTTATCACTACATATACCAAACATTTTTTTCATAATTAGTTATAGAAATGCGGGAACCTGTTTTCAGTGTGATTATAATCTCAAGATCCATGCCAAAGAGGTGTGACTTTTTCACATTCGCAGAACAAATGGATTAGTGTTTCCTCTTCTTTTCCACACATGGAGCAATTAGGTGAGTCCTTTCGTTTGATCTGGAAAAGAAATGTATTTAATGCAATGGCTTTGTGAAAAATTTTAAAGTAAAAAGGATCTTGATTTAGTATTAAGAGAACAAAAGAAATTATCCAAATGAACCTTTTGCCAGTTGATGTTAACAGGGAGCAACAAACTGTTGCTCCAAAAAGCATATCTCTTGGCTGGAATATAAGAGCCAAGAAGTACATTGTATACATTCTTAGGAATTTTCTTGTAATTTAATATGTTTACAACAATGGTGTCGTGAACGCCAACAATATCAACATCAAAGTTCACCATCCATTCTTCTGGAATATTTCTCATTACAAAATTAAATTTCCTTCTATCTGAAGAGGGAATGTCAAAATCTAATACCAATTCTTCAAAAAGTTTGTGACCAGGGAGGGGTGGATTAAACAAATCGGCAATGGTACAAATACCTTTATCATACCATACATCATCAAAGAAAAAATGTTTGGATTTAGACCGAATTGATTTATTAAACCACAGAGATTGACATGCACTCAATTCTGAGAATTTGAAGCCGTGAAATTCTTTAGCAGCTTCCTCTCGATATAAATACCATAAACGCAAAGAATCAGCTAAATGTGCATTACCCAAGGCATTCAATACACATTCTGGGGCATAACATTTCCACAAAACTGAGGAATCTTGATTTAAATTTTTCAAAAAAGATAGTTCAATATATTTGTAAGAGGCATCAAAAGTATCATCAAGAAGATATTTGACCCATGTCATCTTCTGGGCAATGGCAAATTTTAAGGGATCAATCATTTTGAGACCAGCATTTTTATAATCATTACAAACATTAATTCTTTGGACCCTATCTTTACCCACACTCCAGATAAACTTATAAAAATGCTATTCAACTGGTTAAAACAGGAGCGAGGTATTTTGATACAAAGGACTGAAAATAAATAGATCAACTCGTCGCGTCAGCGCAAGAACGCCCTTAGACGCGCTTGATTAAAAAAACCGTCAGTGCAGAAATGCCCTTATGGAACACGCGCGTCAGTGCAGATTAGGCCCTTATGGAACACGCGCGTCAGAGCAGAAAGGCCCTTACATTAACATGTGCGCGTGTATACTAACGGCATTATACTACGGTCATGCGCGTGTTCCGTTACGGCCTTTGCGCAACGGCGCGCACGTTCCATAAGGGCTCGGTAAGGGCCTTTCTGCACTGACGGGTTTTTTAATCAAGCGCGTCTAAGGGCGTTCTTGCGCTGACGCGACGAACTGTGGAAGCACAAGAGCTTTAATTACACAAATCCTACCTATTAAAGAAAGATTTCTCATTTTCCAGCATGATATTGTAAGTTCCATTTTTTTCAACCTTTCTTTGTAGTTTAAAGACGCTATATAACACTGTGGAAGACACGTTTAAAAAATGGTCGAACTTTGCTA
>JZLH01S0098440.1:37380-66331 GCA_001188425.1 Eucidaris tribuloides
CAAACTCTATGGTGATCCGCGGTTACGCGGATCACCAATAAACAAAGTAAGAAAAAAATTTCGTACAAACTCTAGGGTGATCCGCGTTTACGCGGATCACCAATAAGCGATACAAAATATTCATGCATCGATGAGGCGCAAATCTGTACAGATTTATCAAATGTACTTTAAAGTAATTTAAATGCGTAATTATACGAAATATTCACTACATCACCAAATAAAATCAAAGCGGTTAAGTTTATACATTATGTGCCAGAAACTTACTTGCTAGCTTTTATCAAATTTGTGGGATAGCTTGCATATTCGGGAATATTCGCTTAGGTTTGGAAGGTTGTGCACAAGGAGCTTAGATACTCGTAATATATTATCAACACTCTTGGTGTTTCCCTCTTTTTGGCAACTTCTGAAGTTTTAAATTTTGGTGCTTGCAATTGCTGGAACAATTTGATTTGCTTGTCTTCATTCGAAACATCGTTCAGAATTTGATTAGTAATTTGAAAGTCGCCTGAATTAAAAAGAAAAAAAAATCATTTTAGAATGATTATGGTTATTAATACTAACAGATAGGGAAGTCTGCACTCAACTATGAAATATACACTACAGTGTATTATGTAAATCTTGGAACCATAAATAATAATTACCCCTTTATGGTCATAAGTACGCTAGAAAATTAATTAAAATTAATTAAATTACCTTTACGTAATTATTAATTAATTAATTAATTAATTAATTAATTAATTAATTAATTAATTTATTTATTTATTTATATACTTATTTATTTATGGTTGTGTGCAATTACTGTATGTACTTATTTTATTTATTTTGTTGTACATACTAGTTTATTCATTTAGAGATTCATTAATATCTTTCAATTTTCAACAGGGCAGTCCTGTCATGTTTTTGCAATGGTTCTTGCGCATATGCCATAAAGATTGCACATAATGAAACGAAATAAAATAAACACTTATAATCTATTACACCTGGAATCCATGTCCGCCCATAACAAATTAAACTATTAAATAAAATCAAACACACACTTCATTTTCAAATTAATTGATTTTATTCAATTCTTTCTATTCTTGTAGGAATGGCAGTGGGAATGCGGTGCCGTGGCTATTCTCCTAGCTTGGCTAAATCTGGTGCTGTTTCTAAGACAAGTAGCCACCATAGGTCTCTACGTCATTATGTTCCAAGGTATACTCAAAACACGCTAACCCAATGTCTAAATTATATTGATGTTTTGTTATTTTTTTCTTTATTTATTCAAAACATATTCTAATGATCATATATTCGTATTGCAAGTGCAAAGAAAGCATAAAAATCTCAAATATGACAAGTATAACAACAATGTAACATTACAATCAGTGGTAGTTTTTATAGAACACGAGAAAATTGCAGAGTAAGTAAATATTTTAAAATCATAATGCGTACGTGCGACGCAATGTAACGACAAAAATACAGTGCAGTTCATTGTGATGCGTAAAGAGGTCTTTGGAATGTTAATGAAAATTAAAGATATAAATATTGGAAACCGTGTTATTAGACTGATTCCCTCTGTTTTCTGTTTAAATTTTTGTTGGAAACGAATGTCAGTCATCTATACTTTACCACCTGACATGCCTGAAGAGTTTGCGCAACATAAATTATAGCCTCTGAATGTTCCCTCCAGATTTTACAACCGGAATTGTTTTCCATAGTTTAAAAGCCCAGGTATAGTTTTCGTTACTCAAGCTATTTGTCATTTATCTGTCAAAAAGTGTAGCATTGTTAGTCCAGATATCAGAAAACAATTTTAAACCAACTCGAATTTGTTTCTAACTGTGATGTTCATTTATCCGTGAGCGGATATTAGTATGTTCCTCGGCGAAACAGTCTGAGGCCCTCAAATTGCTTGTTCTTGTCATGTTCTTAAACATGGAACAGTTTCAATATGTGCCATATTTTCCAGTCATTGAAGAAAATCTAATTATATCTAAATAGCCTAAATAAATTAATTGATTTCGTCAATTTATTTTTCACTATTTACCAAAACTATACACTGCCCTTTTTTAATCGCGTGGATTTTCTGTTCAATTTAGGAATGTGTTTTATCTTTAGAAGAAAAGAATAAACATGCGTTTTTGATATTGGTCATAAAATATTAATTTGTGAGTATGTACTTGATATAGGACAAAACGGGGTGGTTTAAATAAAGTGTACTTTAAAATATAAAAAATCTGGGTGTTTTTCAAAGGCAAATTTGTACCCGTTTTGGGTATGGCTGAAAATGCTCTAGAGACACTACGAAATACATGTAGGGGTCAGATTCTGTTTTTGGAACGATTATGGTTGCACCTTTCAATATAGAGTGAAAAATCCGGGACCTCAGCACTTCTGGAACCAATGCAAGACTAAAGGCCTCGTCACACTATGACGAATTGGCATTGCGTACTGCGAACGAATTGCAAAATTCCAAATACGCACAGCATTCCCAGCGAATTGATTCCGTATGGGTGAATTCAACCGAATCGAACGTATTGCCAGCGAATCAAAACGAATTAAAAACGTTTCCATCACCACTTCATATCTTATCATTAACTTACAGACAGCGATCTATAATCGAACGACTAACGATCTTTGCGTACGCTACGCGTACAGTCTGCGAATTCTAGTCGATCACATGGTGTGTGTGTGTGTGTACATTTACGAGCATATACCTTCTTGAACTCAACGTCATTTTGTCCCATTATTTGAGTTTGGGTATTTAATTTCCCCCAGTATGCAGAAATCCAAGAGAGCCAAGATTTGTTTTTGTATACTGGTATAAAAAGGAGCACCAAATTGCTCTTATAGTATAATTCCAGGGCAAATTGATATGAAAGGCAGCCTTTACCCCAATTTAAAATAGTAAAAACCTGAAATCTGGCCAACGGTTCAGGTAATGATAAGCTCATATATTTGCAAACGTGTTGTATATTGGTGATTTTATTGTTTCAAAATAATGAACTTATTAAATTTCATGGTAAGTAAATAGGGATTTTTTTTAATTAGAAAGATCTTCTTTTCTTTATGATCAATTATGAAAATCTGGAATTGAGAAATGTAGAATTTTCACCTATATGTATTGTAAAACTGTTATGAGGAATGGGCAAATTATTTTGATCTGGGGGTGTTGCATGAAACTTTTTTCCGGAAAATAAAATCTGATAAAATCTGGTATTGTGAACAGAAGAGTTTTTTCCCTTACGGTATGAATGAATATATACCGAATTCGGTAACAACAATTTTCATTGATTACCAGAGACATTTTGCTAGTATAAACATTCAACAAACCCCATGGGGTCAGGTGTGCAATTTTCTTGCGCAAACACACACACACACACACACACACACACACACACACACACACACACACACACACACACACACACACACACACACACACACACACACACACACACACACACACACACACACACACACACACACACACACACACACACACTCCCCCACACACACATACAAACACACCCAGATACATGAAGCACAATCTAGTATAAACATGATAAGCCCACATGTTTAAAAATGAGAAGTAAATTATTTTTGATTCGCTACCAACACGGAAAACGTTCGCAGAGAAAGGGCCTCACTTATGGTCGATCAATGGAAATGTATTGGTGACTTACCGCTTCCGTCCTGTTGACGAATACAACGTTCGCAATGCAACTTCACAGCGTACGCGCTGCGCATGGCTTGTACGCTTGGCATACTTTGAAAAATTTTAAGCATGCTAAAAAAAATTCAGAACGAACAACAACGTATGATTGCGTCTTAAAACGACTCAAAAACGACGTCAAAACGATTCCCGGACGAACGTTAGCGTATTCCAACGAGTGTCAAAATGTTCCATACACAATGGATACGCAATGCCAATACGTCATAGTGTGACTTTGTGTTATGATCCCAACAGTGATACTGTGGAGCACCGCGAAGTTCGTAATTGTGTTCGTCCTCTTCTTGATAGCCTTCACGTTTGCCTTCTACAACTTACTTTTAAACCAGGTAAAAGTGCATAAGTTATGAGTAGTATTTATAAGAATTCTCGATTTTGTTAGCAACACCATTACCAGCAGCAGCAGTAGCATTAGTAATGTAAGTACTAGAAGTAAAAGTAATAGTAGTAGTAGTGGTGGTAGTAGTAGTAGTAGTAGTAGTAGTAGTAGTAGTAATAGTAGTAGTAGTAGTAGGAAGTGTTAATAGTAGTTGTTGTAGAAGCCTTATTCATTTTTGTTTGGTATATATTTTATTGATTATTATCAATTTCATTGGTAGTTTTAGTATTAGTTGTAGATGTAGTAGTATTAGTAGTATTAGTAGTATCATTGCTCATCACTACTATCACTTCTATTACTACTACTACTATCAACTTCGTCATTGAAACTTAAAGAGAATACACAGTACTAGTTGATTACTTGCAGAGCAACAACATTTTAATAGCAATTGCTTTCAAACCTGAAGAAAATATGTAAATGTGAAATTTTGACGAAAGATTTTCCATCATCAACCAGTAATGTGTATTCTCTTTGTTGTTCACAAATTAAAAGAAATAATCCTTTTGAATGCAAATATTTCATCAAGTTCGATGTTATTTCTAACAATATTAAAGCAGAATGTTTTTGGAAACTCTTCAAATCTAAGTGTAAATGTGTTGTACTATAGATTGAGCTGAAAAACCTTAATAAGAAGTATTAAACTTTAAACTCACAAAACTAGTAGGATTGTAATTATCCGGCGCGATGGTCTAGTGGTTAGGGCGTCCGCCTCACGTCCGGAAAGTCGTGCCTTCGAGCCTAGCCAGGAAAGACTTTTTAAAATGGTACCTTCTGCTTTTTAGCCAAGCGTTCGGCAATATAGAACAGAGAAGGGCAATAGTTATATTTATATCATATCCCTCTATGAATATTCATAAGCATTTTCTGAATCGCAATTGGTTGATTGATGCTAAAACGATCAAACATAATTTCACTAGAAATTAAAAATCCTCGCCACAGCTACGTATATTTTTCACTATTTTTGTCTCGGCAGCACTGCGCATACTGCGCATGCTCACAACCCCAAATCAAAATGGCGTCTCATTCGCGGCGAAACTCAAAATGACAATTTTAGTATACTAATTACTATGTTATTTTTATTTTAATGTTATTTTTAACATTTCATTGGTGTTACAATGAAGATTTTACGTTGACCCTTCGGATTATTAGCGCCGATTTATGAATCATAAATTGAAATGCGGAAAATATACAAAAAAATTAACTCGCATCGCCTACGGCCGCAGCTTTACTGCGCCAGCGCCCGCAGGCAACGTGTGCGGCCTGTGTACATACTGCACTGCACAGCAAATTGGTCAGTTGCGTAGAAACTTTTCCGTTTCGGAAGCAGACAGCGATAGTCATAGTTGTTTCTAAAGCTCGAGGCGAGGGGGCCTTTCATCCTGCCATGACCCCGAGGCTTGCAGAGAGGTCATAGCAGGAATCATGCAGGATGGAAGGCCGGGAGCCTTTACGTTAGATCTAAGTAACGTTAACGTTAACCGTAACGTTATGCCTCGATTATTAAGGCAGTCACTTTATCTTTTATATACCGAAAAAAAATCCTTCTCTTTTTTACAGATAGGAACCAGCTCTGCAGAACAACGGGGTCGTTATCACTTGCCTTACGTGTCACGAAGCCAAACTTTCGTGCTGTGAAAATGCGACGGATCACGTAGACTACTGTTACTGTTACTGTTAGTGTTAGTGTTAGGCCTACGCCGGTACGGCGCGGCGTGTGTGGAGACTATACTAGTCAACACAAACAACACCAGATGAGACGTCAACTTACGTTACGTGGCGTCCAAAATCTCGGAAGAGTCTCCCTGCCTTTATTGTTTCCTCAGGAATGAAATATAATGTAAACAAACGAAAAATGGGAAAACAAATCAAGCTCGAAGTCGAGAAGAGCCGGGATCTTCTTCGCAAGCGTACGTAGCAACCTAGCTAAAGTTAAGTTAGCAATCAATTCATCGCGCTGCGCGAATTACGGTGTCTGCGCTCGCACAAATCGGGGCTCGCAACAACATTTGATTGCTGTTGAAAAATTATTTTTCAATTTTATTAAGTGGGAGGGATATAAAATAAATATACCAAGCATTAAGTTCGAAAGTATAGTGAAATTATTTATCTTCGGAGGGACTGGCAGTAATATATTTCCTCGGGGCTTCGCCCCTCGGAAAAATATTACTATGCCAGTCCTTCCTCAGATATATAATTTCCACTATACTTTCTCACAGCTTGGTATATTTGTATATTATGCAGTGCCCGCTCGGCCGTTACATGGCAAAAGGGTGTATCTGCAAAATACACATTCCTAGAAAAATCACTTTGAAGTTTCAGCTTTTACCTTTTTGTGAAAACAGACTTTTTCAAAGTTGATTTTTGTTTCATTTGGTAGATTATCATTTAAATTATTTTTCTATACAATTTTAATAATATATAATTATATATTTTCTTCAAAATAAGCATTTTTGTGTACATACAGCATTCTGGCAAACTATTCCACTATCCACACTCGTCCCGCGATCATGGTAAAAGGATGTATCTGCACTTACATCCTATCGTTTCTATTGTGGTATCATGGCAAAAGGGTGTATCTGCAGATACACCATTCGATTTCTATTAGTCAAAATCATGGCAAAAGGATGTATCTGCACATACACCACATCGTTTCTATTGTGATATCATGGCAAAGGGTGTATCTGCAGATACACCATTTACTAGTTATCTGTAAATCATTGGCAGAACATATGTTTCTCCGAATCAATTTTATTTTCATAAATGGACAAATTGTGGGCAAAAGTAATATTTGAAACTCTAGTTTGAATTGGAAGCTGTATGAACTGTCGCTCGCGAACCATTAAATGGCTGTGCGTAGCTAGCCATCAACGTTTCATGGTTGACACCGTGGAATATTGTTCATCGCGGCAATCGTTGCCACAGGCTAGGCTAAACCAGGGAGCGCCGGCCGCGCCGGCGGCTGGCGCCTCCCGGGTTAAGGCTAGCCTGCTTGCACTAACTTTGTGCACCGAGTGACCATTTTTGGATGCGCATCGCTTGTCGGGCGTTTACGTTAGATGAAATTTGCCGTGACATTGAAAGCTTGTTGTGAAAACAGCCACGTCAAGATGAAAATATTGCAATGGCAAATTTGGTAACATTGATCATATTTGTGACAAAGCAGCTGTCGCACATAAAACTCAAATGCTAAAGCAGAAAGAGCAATCTAACGAATGTACGTTCACAATACCGTACGTCGTCTTACAGTGTAGGCTGGGCAGTTGTCGTTGATGCTTCGGTTACTACAGTAGGCTAACCTTACTTACACATCTGCCAGGTCCAATACGTCGTTAGACTTAAGTTCACGAACACAGTTACATAGTTTATCTAGACCCTCATAGTAACAGTTATAAACTTACCTTTAAATAATTAACACTACCTCATCCGGCAATGTTTGCCAACGAAATGTTTTACAATAGACGAAGATAAACTCCGCGACATGATGGCGGCAGGGACTTGAGTTTACTTTTAATCACGTTCAAACGTATACATTATGCATGATTCACACACGCGCGCGCACGCGTACGTGCATGCATGACACACTTGGCAAAAAGCGTATCTATAACATACACGAGCCGTGTTCAGAGCTAAGACATGCCTAAAACTTGGCTAAAGGATGTATGTAGCACATACACCCTTTTGCCTTGAACTAGTCCTCAAACTTTCGCGTCAACAATTTGCGGGAAAGACGTATGTAGCAGATACATCCTTTTGCCATAAATTTGGTCTTTGACTTTCGCGGTGGCGCAATAAGACGTATGTTGCAGATACACCCTTTTGCCATATTTCACAAATCTGGCTGCGCGCTCAGTCATTTTGTTGGCAGAAGGTGTATCTAGCAGATACACCTTTTTACCGAAAAACATTGAGCTCTCTGCCTGCGCTGGCTTGGGGTGTATCTATAAGATACACCCTTTTGCATGAAACGACAGGTGATTTTTTGAAAAAAGTGCCGTAATAGCCCTGCTATCTCAAAAGGAGACCTCCTGCGAATTACGAGCCTGGATAAATGGAAAGAGCGCCCTCTAAAACCCCCCCAAATGCAAAACCTGAAAAGTCAAAATTTGCAGATACACCCTTTGCCATGTGACGGCCGCGCTGGTGGAGCAGTCTCTTTGTCTTTGACTGAAGTGCCTACCCTGGGTAAATAAGATGTTAATATTATAATTAATGTGTTCTGTTCTTCTTCTAGGAGCCGTTTCATACCTGGTTCAGCGCATTCCAAAAGACTTACGTCATGACGATAGGCGAGATGGATTTTACGACAATCTTTCACAGTCAGAACTACCTCGGGACGGAAAACACCCCAGATACCGATGGGGAGGACGCCTTCGTCTTGACGGCTGTATTTTCCAACAACGTTACCAATGTCATATTCGCGATATTTATATTTATTATGCCGATTATCGCCATGAATATGCTGGTTAGTGCTTGTAAAAGGAATACTAGTAGTAAAAGTAAAATTTGTTTTCGTATGAGTAGCTGTAGTAGTACAAATTTTCAAATAATGCATCATGGCCCGACGCAGTGGAGGTGGGGGGATTTGCTCACCAAAAATTTCAAATCCTACTTTTTACTCTCTAGATTTTAGAATATTTTGATCCGGAAATGAGGGGTCTTGCCCCCTCCGCCTATTCGGGAAAAAAATGTATATGCGTACGTCTGTGGGTAGTATAGTGGTAGTGGCAATAGTAGTAGTAGCGGCAGCAGCAACAAAAGCAGAAGTGATAGGGGTAGTAGTATTAGTAGTAGTAGTAGTAGTAGTAGTAGTAGTAGTAGTAGTAGAAGTAGTAGTAGTAGAAGTAGTAGTAGTAGTAGTAGTAGAAGTAGAAGTAGTAGTAGAAGTAGTAGAATAGCAGGAGTAGTACTGGCAGTGGTCATGTCAACCAACGCCGCATGTAGTGGAGGAAGACCTCTCTTCATAGAGTCCTACCACTGTCAGAATGCAACGAACATCTTGGGTAGCATTGTGGGAGGAACAACGTATTCAACATTACCATCTAGCTAAGCTTCCAATCCCAGCCCAGAAGCAAAATGCACCGGACCATAAACCTGTTGGAACACATGGAAATCGCTGAAAAGAATTCGCACGGGTATACGTCGCTGCTAGACCACCATACAATGGAGCATTGCTGAGGCTATTGATACAACCCTTGACTGTGGAACATCTGACAGTTAATGTAACACCTGCTGAGATGCCCGCTACTAGTTGAACATTGCTTTATGGGTGATCTGGCGGCTGCTAGTGAGAGAGCTTTCCACTGTGCAAGAGCCTGGCCTCATATCGGGCCATTGCCGTGGATGATGGACACGAAATAAAACTACAGAGACTCCAACCCTAAACACCTCTTGAGCGGGAGATTCTCCCGCCGAGACCTCCTAGTAAACGGGAGACTCTAAGGCAATGTGCGCGTAGCCCACATCACCAGCGCAAAGCACGAAATTCATTGCGGCCGGAGGCCATTTTTAGGATTTTGGAAGCTCTCTGGGGCTATCTTAGGCTTATTTTTTTTAACATTATGACAACACTATGAGGTCAAATCCACTGATTTAGATTCATTTATTTTCAAAAAGGTTGTTGGGCGGGAGAAAAGAGGAGAAACACAGCTAGGGCGGGAGAAATTTAAACTCAAGCGGGAGGGCGGGAGATTTTGTGAAAATGGACTAAAAGCGGGAGATCTCCCGCCGAAAACGGGAGAGTTGGAGTCTCTGAAACTACTTGTAGCTAGTTGTAGTAGTAGTAGTAGTAGTAGTAGTAGTAATAGTAGTAGTAGTAGAAGAAGGAGTAGCAGTAGTAGTAGTTTTTATGTTAATAGCCTTATAGCTTAGCCTTGAGTTATTTGTGTTTCGAAACCTTCAGACTTCAATTCATCTAATTTGTGTAACAACGTTGTCTAATTCACTAGACATGATGATGTGTTTGAATAAGCGTCTTTTTACCATATCCACATCCATTTCGTTTCAATCAGATTGGTCTCGCCGTGGAAGACATACACCAAATTCGGAAGGAGGCCCATTATTACTATTTGGCTATGCAGGTATGCAATGCGTATTTTTGACCATTAACATGGTTAAAAAATACTTGTTGAAGTGTTATAATAATCATATTTTGTCTCTCCGCGAATTCACTTATTTATTTATTTATTTATTTATTTATTTATTTATTTGTTTATTTATTTTTTTATTTATTAGAGACGGCAACAGGTCAACTGATAGCCCCTTCAATTTGTTAAAAAAAATACATGCAATTATAGTACTTTTGTATAAGGAGCAAATAAGTGTGGTGGTGTTATTGAAAGTTCAGGGAAAACGTTTTAGCAAAACGTACTGCACGTTATACTTCTGCCATACGCACATTTTGTCGATGGGCCAGACCCCATATGTTTCGATATTGGTACCATCTTGAGAGGGGTGGTGGTGGTGGTTGGGGGGGGGGTTATCAATCATTCTAGCAACCATCTATTTCTTACACATAACTTGTAAAAGTGGTCAATCTATCTATGTCATTATTAGTAACATTGGGTTTAAACAAAATCAACGAAGTGCTGCTTTTAAAACACGGATGATTTAGGTTATGATCTCTTGTAAACCATCGTATCGAGAAAGAAAAACAACTCCCCGGGACAAGTCCCACCGGACAATTCCCTCTGAGGACAACTTCCGGCAGGACTATTACCCCCTTAGATGTGTATTTTTTTCATATCTTTTGCCGGACACATTGTTCAACTCCTCCAGGTTAGTTGTCTTTCGAGAAATTGCTAGGTGGGAGTCGTAACTCCCGCAGACTCATCTTTTTGAAATGTGTTCAAGTATGTGGTTTCGTGTCAGTTTGGGTAGATCTGATTTTGATACTAGTGATAATTATATTGTACAGGATAGCTTGCCGCAGCCAATAGAGGAAATTATAGGATGCTTAAATATCTCCAATTTGTGGCCCACACGAATTGCTTCAAGTATACAAAGTCTTTAGAACCTATTTTATGTGACTGCACGTGGTACGGATACATCGTCCTGATATGCTAGCTTACAGAATTGCTTGTTTCCCCCCCCCCCAAATCTAGTCACCATGATATCATTTGCCTTTGAGGTCCGCAATTTGCCTGTAGAGAATCACCTTTATGCCAATCAGGACAACTCCCCCAGGATTACTCCCACCTGACAACTCCCCTGCATGGTGGACAGCTCCCGGAGGATAATTCCCCCGGGATGTCAATCCTCCTCCCCAGAGATGGCCCCCAGAGGACAAATACACCTGAGGACTAACCCCCCCCCCTCCTCGGGGGGGTAATGGAGATTTTTAGCTCACCTGAGCCAAAGGCTCAAGTGAGCTATTGCTATCGCTTTTCGTCCGTCGTCCGTCGTCTGTCGTCCGTCGTCCGTCGTTCGTCGTGCGTATACTTTCACACATTTTCAGCTTCTTCTTCAAAATGCATGATTGGATTTAGCCCAAACTTGGCAGGAATTATCCTTAGGGGTGGGGATTCAAGGGTTTTCAAATGGTACACCTGGACCCCCTGGGGGCCCAGGGGCAGCTCCCTAAAGGCCGCCAAAAGTGGGTAGTTTTCAATCATCTTCTTCTCTAGATCCAGAAATAGTTTAGTTAAGCCACTTTGTGTGTAGATACCTCTATATGTGCTGAATTAATATTCCTCATGACAATGCCCCGGGTGGCCCCGTTTGGCCTCTAAGGGGGGGGGGGCAAAAGTTTTAGGGGTAGGGCCCTATGGGAATAATTTACATTCACATCAATGGATTTAGACCAAACTTGGTGGGAATGATCCTCAGGGGGAGGGGATAGAGGGTTCCTGGAATGGTTCACTAGGCCCCCTGGGGGCCCAGGGACAGGGTCCATAAGGGCCCAAACTAGGTAACTTTCTAACCACAAGCCCATTTGTAACCAAACTTGGGTGGTAGATGTGTAGCAGGGACCTCAATGTTATGGGGTCAAAGGTCACATATGTAGGTCAAAGGTCAAATGAAGTCAAATGAATATACCTGCAAGTTTCTTCTTTGGTTGGTATTGGCCCATTTGTGACTAACTTGGATGGTAGATGCTACATGTATAGTGACCTCAATGTTTAATTGGGGTCAAGGTCACACAAGTAGGTCAAAGGTCAAATGTTAAGACACTAGGGCGTGCCTTGTTTTTATAAGAACGGATGTTAGAATTTAATTTAACTTGGCAAAATCAGCTATATGGCAAGGGGATGCAAACTTTTCCAACTGGTTCATTTGGCTACGTTGGTGCCCAGATATCAGGCTCCAAGGGCCAAAACTATCATGTTTTTTTTTTTCTATGGGTACAATAGAGAGTTATACTCCGGAGGAGTTGCCCCCGAGGGAGTGGTCCTCTGGAGATGTCAAGTGGGAGCCTTTCCCGGGAGAGTTATACTCACGGGGAATAGTCCTGAAACCTATTGGCAAGCAGCGGCACAAATAAGATGTAGGCCAACTCTTGAAACAGCTTGGGCACAGCAGAGTTAATAAGCAGGATTTGTTAACATGATACTCGGGTGCAAATAATGATACTTGGTTATCAAACGTCCACAAGGTAGGCAATTCCTATTACTAAAATAAAAAAAATCCACTGTGTAAATCGTTATTGATATTGATTTAATATAAAAGTTAACCATTCGCATTCTCTTGTACAGATCAGGTTGGTAATTACAGCGCAAAATATTGTCGAAGGCATGTTCCTGCAATACATGAAACCTTTCGCTGTGACCCGGCAATTCGAATACGTTAACATTGAGGAGAAACGGACAAGGTGGTCAGATTTCGTTGCCGTTGCCGATACCAGCGAATTCCAACAAAGAGTAAGGGTCATCTTGCAACGAAACAGAAATTGGGGCGTGACCACGGATGTGAAAGCAGAGACAACGGACATAGACGGTCCACAGGTTTGATAGTTTTCTGACATTTAAACTTTGTAAACGGAAATTTAGAATGTTGATAGTAAAGTTTCCTAGAAAAGGCAAACCTTTGTCCCTCGCTATAGAATGGAAATGAATGGAAATGAATGGAAATGACAAATCTCGGGTTAGATAACCAGTCTTTACCTTGTAAAACCAACAGGCCCTTACACATAATCTTCATTTTCAGCCAAAAAGGCATGATAACCATAATTGGTTGTACAGTGTGTCTCAAAAATAATTGTACAAGTCAAAAGTGCCCTCTTTGGTAATGAGAGAGTTTGCTTGTTTTAATCCTGAGATATGTTCAATTATCACTGAAAAGGTAAAATCACAAATGTGCCACTATTGCTACAGTCATTGATAGCATCAGGCCCTCTTCCCGTAAAAGTGACACAATTGCGATACCACCTTTTTGTTGCTTACAACATATCTCGAGATTAAAACAAGGAATGTGAACAGAACAAAAAGCATTTGAAAGCTAAGACGTCGCCCTTGATGTTGACGTAAACATATGTCACAGCAGTATATTCTAAGTGTCAAAGCGGGAGCTTCTCACTTGTACAATTTTTTTGAGAAGTGCTGCAGCATTCTAGAAAATGTGCAAGTAAAAAGCGCCCTCTTTGGCAATTACAAAATACTCTTGTGAAATTATGTTTACATTGCCGTCACGGACAAAGTCTCAGCTTACAAATGTCATTTGTTTGGTTCAATTTGCTTGTTTTAATCTCGAGATATCTTGTAAACAACAAAAGGGTGGAATCACAATTGTGTCACTTTTACAAAGGACTGCAGTAAAAGTGGCACAATTGTGATTTCACCCTTTCTTATTTAAATAAACATATCGCATAATTAAAACAAGCAAATTGAACAAATCTAAAGTTATTTGAAAGCTGAGACTTTGCCCTTGACGTTGATGTAAGCACCATGTCACAAGAGTATTTTCTACTTGCCAATGAGGGCGGTTTTCACTCGCACTTTTTTAGACACACTGTGTTATGTGTCGATTTAATTAAACTGTTGTATTTTTGTTTCTGGTCGTTTTCAGGCGTCTAGCTCACAGGTTGGGGACGGGAACCACATTGACATTGCACAGGAACTGAGAACACTAAGAGCAAGGATTGACTTTTTGCTACAACACGTTGAAAGAGAGTCACGTGATTCCAATCACACGACAAAGTTGGAACGCGACATTACACCCATCCAGACTAAAATGATACCAGAACGCATGCTTTGACGGGGACTGAAGTAAAAGCAAGTTCCCAGCTGTTAAGTGCTCTGAATGACCTTATGATACTATTGATCTTTAAACAATGGCATGGGTCTTGAGAACAACTACGTTGGTTATGATGAAGGACTGTATGAATGGTTTTTTTTTTTGGTTAAATTTAGCTAAATGTATACCCGTACCTTAACATTCCAAATCCATCCAAGGGCATACATTGATCGTAGCGATAATGTAACTTCCCCGAAGGTCTATCTTCTGTTGATCAACTGAACGTTTCCACCAAAACTTGTCGACGATGATACAATTAATTTCATTCATTCATTCATTCATTCATTCATTCATTTATTCATTCATTCATTCAATCATTCATCCATTTCGTTTCCAACTTGTAGGACAACAAGTTAATTCATTTACAAACTCATGTGTCAGTTCTCGCCAATGAGCAGATTCACTAGCGTAGCCAAAGGGGGGTAGTAGAAGAAACATTACTTCTTAAAGTTGTATCAGTAGCAGATCTACAAGGGTGGGGTTAGGGGGTTTAACCCCCCCCCCCTTGGGATGCCAAGTGAAGAATTTGTATGTTCTTATTATGTTAGTAGATGTCAGGAAAATCAAAACGTATTACAAAATTTGTTTTAAAAAACAGTGCAAAACAAATTTTCATACACAATTCTCGAATTTTTGGCGCGCTTCGCGCAAACAAATTCAGTTTTCAAATTTTCGGCGCGCTTCGCGCGCAAACATATGCATTTTTTTCTCCAATCACCATTCGTTCAAAAAAACAACTTACCAAAAAGCTAGATCCGCCCCTGTGAATTAATTATTCACTATCATCGTAAATCATTACACAACATGAATACATGTATGTCGGTACGTCGGGAGTTTGTCGGTACATTCGGGTGCCTTGCCCCCCCCCCCCCCAATGTCAAAAAGCTGGCTACGCTACTGAGCAGATTGAACAGTTTCGACACCTTTTCAGCCAAGTGGTAGGAAATAGCAAAGTTCCTAAAAATCCCGTTTTTCTATTATTTTACCGGTATATGAATGTATGATTGGTCGTTTGGTTATTCCATAAGATCTTTATTTTTTTCTCATTTAATTGTTCAAAATGGGAATTATATCCCAAATTACGGAAACAAAATGGAATCAACATAAGTTTTACTACACAATGGTCCAAATGGAGTGTGGTGAACAGAATGACATAAAATCCATAACATGATAGTAGTGTACATAATGAGCTTCAATTGCAATGTACGATTTTTATCAATTGAAGGAAAAATATATTTTCATTACAGATAAGTACTGTTTCAAATGTAAACAGCTGAGTGTAGAAAATATTGTATTTTTCTATGGGACATATTGATTATTAGAACAAAAACTCCTCATATTTAACACAGTAGCGTAGCCAGCTTTTTGACATGGGGGGGGCGAAGGCACCCGAATGTACCGACATACATGTATTCATGTTGTGTAATGATTTACGATGATAGTGAATAATTAATTCACAGGGGCGGATCTAGCTTTTTGGTAAGTTATTTTTTTTTAACGAATGGTGATTGGAGAAAAAATGCATATGTTTGCGCGCGAAGCGCGCCGAAAATTTTAGAATTATGTATGTTTGCGCGCGAAGCGCGCCGAAAATTTTAGAATTGTGTATGTTTGCGTGCAAAGCGCGGTGAAAATTAAAAAAAATGCTTATGTTTACACACGCGAAGCGCCCCGAAAATTTGAAAACTGAATTTGTCTGCGCGAATTTGTTTGGCAACTGCCCCCCCCTGCCCCCCCCCCCTTTGCCTACGCAATGATTTAACATGACTGGCATTTTTACCACCCATTGTTTTAAACTATTACTTATTCATGTGAATGTGCCCACCATGATGACTCAATACACATTTGAAGTAAACACTGAATTTCCTGGCCAGGGATTTCACCTTCTTCTTCAGCCAATTTACTCTGGTATCGTTTCACTAATTTCCCAACAATGTAACACAATACAAAAGACAATAATGTAAAATGATTTAACGACACTCTACGTTCAGATGTTGAAAGGGATGAATTTGTTTGAAATACAGTTCGGCCCAGAAAGAACGATACAATAAATTAATCATGCTTTCCCCTTCATTATCCAAGAAAAAAATACTATTGTTTCCGTTCATCTGATAGTACGCCCTTTTCTAATTAATACAACACGTAGATCGTTAATTTTAGTTCGGTAGTTTAATTTTACAGACAATTTTACAAAGCAGTACATTTCAACTTGAACCTTGAACCTTGAATACAAAATCCCGATAGCAGCTTCTCTATTATAATCTAAACTGGGATAATGAGTCAGCAGGTGACAGTGATGACGGAAAGAAAATATGTGTGAGATAAGGTCACTATATACAAATAAAAAGGTGCTTTCTAGTAGTACAGTGGTAATGAGGTGCCCTATTAATTGCGTCCTATATAATTCACACTAAACTGGTGCGCGCAAAACAAATTTATATTGCATCTAAAAAATGGCTCTAAAACGGAAGGTACCCAATCAAAATAATTGGTGTCATTTTATTCACGAAAAAATTGGGAAAAAAAAATCGTTACTGTAACTGCCGTTTTCCTAATAGTACGTTCACTGAATAGGAATAATAACTGTGGGTTAATAACAATCAATGTGATGTCTTTATCATGAAACTACATTTATTGCACCAATTGAGACAATTTTACTGAGGAATATGATAAATGTGAATTGTGTCGAAAGTGACAACTAATCAAAGCTCGAAGAATTAAAAGCGGAATATTGCTTTTGGTTGTAAATGTACACTGAAATATTTATTGTCTGGCCTTGTCTGGGTACCAGGAAATATTGCACAAGCTAGAGAGAGCAATGGTCTTAGCGAGGGCAATATTTTTGGTATCCCTGAAACAAGCCAGCCAATCTAATTATTGTTTGTATATAGATATTCTCAAAAAGGTTTTTTTTTTTTAATTCCTTCAAACGACTACAACCTATTCTGTAAATTGACTCACTGTCTTACCCGTCGTCTTGTTTCCGTTTGGAAAGGTTAAAGGTTATCGGTTATCTGTATTTGTAACACGTATATTTATGTAATTTGCTCGTACACTGTATTCCACTGCACGTCACGTGCTATCCAGCAACGGTACGTGGAGTACTTCTGCAAATGCACTAATCTCGCAATACGTACACCCGGCATAAGCCATATGATAGTCTGTTATTACCTTGAAATAAAAGTGAAATCACTGCAGTACCTTGCATTATTGTTACATCTTGCTTCAGCAACCAAGGGCGGTATAAAATACAATTGAGCAAACTCCCATTTTATAAGGATTTATCATTCATATTTCAAATTTGTATATTTCCACAATCTGTTTCTGTTCCTTTTTCTACTTATATCAAATTTGAGCAAAAAAAAGTTTCGTCTGAAATAAAAAAAACAGAACATTTGGCAGGTGAAATGGAAAAATAAAGTGTCAAACTGGCCGTCTTCTTAGCGGTCTCGTCTAGTTCTGTCAGTATGCCCACTGGAATCTGTGAGCGCCCCGAAGCGCCTTCGTGACGGTACAAACAGTTTTAAAACTATTATTGATGAATCAGTTATGTTCTGGTGAAGTTGTCGCTGATGTTTTTTTTTCAACCGACAGAAACGATAAGAATATTCGTGCACTGCGGAATTTTTATACAGCAATACTGATATTTACGATGAATAACTTCTTTAAGATCATTTTATGCTTTACTGATATGTCCATCTAACCGTTGAAGTAAGCTATCGATCCGGTCCTTTAGTGTCTTCTGCTCTCTTATCAAATCTCGGATATCTTGCTCAAGGAACTCCGAAGTACACGACTACAGATAAAACAAACAAACAAACAAACACAAACAAGTGACTTACTTAATATTTCTTAAAGAGTGGTGTGATGAATTAACACCCTTGTAGTTGTCCCATGTAGCTCACTATAAATGTGGTATATCACTTTCACTGTTGTTAAAACACTAGACGAATTACTTTAAACACAAAGTGTGCTACATTTAACACCAATGTTGAAAGTTTACACCAGTTTGGTTTAATACTGGACAACAAACTGGGTGCCAAATTAAACAAACCATGTTTTTGCAAAGCCATCTCTGACGTTTGTTAACAGCTTTGTATTAAATGCGTAATATACGTTGATGAAAGCTTTTCTAGTGATACCCAAGTGGTAGATTGCATGTTAAATGCATTATGCCTATTATAATTGGCAATCAATTAAACATTAAGACGTGTTTCCAGACGGTATGTAGCAGCATAAAAAAACATTATGGGTTTTCTATGCTTTTTAACCCCAAAACGCCCAAGCTACTTTTGGCTCTATGTGGCCCAATCACTCTCAAATTTGGCAGACGTGCAAACAATTCAAACTCTACAAAACGTAATCTAAATTTATCAAGGTCACCAGGTTTGGCGCTATTGACACAATATAATGAAATATATATAAAAGGGGCATTTTGTAGGATATTTCTTCATTTTCGGGTGTAATTTTCCATGATAGGAAATAAGTATTTTGAGTAAACTTCGGCTGTTTTGGGTTCATGTTTTGTGTGACTATGCGTGGAGTGATAATGTAGTGCGTACATACTATACACTGTTGGTTGTACCAAAGAGTTAAAATAACATGGATAATGTATTTTTTTTATCATTCTGGTACACCTTTTTGATGGAATTACACTTTGATACATCAAATCTTGAATAATATAATCATAAAACATGGAAATAAAGAATTAAAAAAAATGAATTTTCTATATTTTTATTGTTTTTATTGTTTTTATTGTTTTGGTGTCATTTTCCTTTAAAAAATAAAGAAAAACAAAACAAATTTACTGAATATGATCTCAAATAGATGAAACACAAGTTTCCTGTCATACATGAGCCAAAAGATATGAAAAACAATTGACCCTAACTCGTCTGTGTAGGGAAAAAACAGTGAAACATCAAGAAATGACACACATGATTTTCAAAATGTGGTTGTCATGGCAACACGATTGCACGGGTAACCCTAAACTATACATCAAAATGTTCGCCATATAATTTAAGGAAAAACCCGCCAAGTTGGATAAAATTTCGTCGAAAACTGTAGAAGTGGCGAAACAAAATGTGGTACGGGGCAAATTGTGACCCCTTCCACTCCGAGCCGTTTAGGGTTAACGAATACATTCATGTATCGTAGGTCACTTGGTGGTATGTATCACTTCCAATATGGCAAAAATGCTTATGGTTTGATTTACTCTAATGAACTTATGCACGTGTCTTTAATGAAGATTTACTGTATTTTAGAGAACTATTTATATCCTCTGCATCATCTACTCGTATATTATGCAATTATTACACATTTCTAGAATGAAGATATACTCATCATGTGGAGGAGCTATGAAGGAAGAAACAATGCCTCAATGTCAACACAATGTGGCTTTCAAAATCATAGTTATTTGTAATGCCTTACCAATAATCTATGTGATCTGAGGTTATTACCACAATGACGATAGTGATATAAACTAACATACGTCTATCTTTAAATGCTTAAGTTCATTGACAGAACAAAGTATCAAATGTGAATCGTCGCCACGATACCTTGATATACTCGCACATCTCAAATTAAGGAAAGTGCCACGTATGTCAATTATGATAAAATGTATGAAGGTAAGCGTCCTCAAAATTGACACGTGCTGCAAAAGTTTGGATATTCATATTTTCCCCCTGAAGTATTTTTCTTTCCACGTTAATGTTTCATAAGACGTGCGACTTGATCTGGGTATCGTTGTGACAGATTACAAATATGGAAAATCAAACCTGTGCATCCCCTTTGTCGATCTGCTTCCTAATTCGCCGTTCCCTCTCCTCATTGCGTCGGATAATAACTACCACGTTTTCCTGGAACTCCTTGAAGTCGGAGATGGCGAGGAAGCGTTTCCACCACTTTTGTTTCTTCATGAGGACAAATTTCTTAAAACGGACAGTAACGGCCAATCGTTTGGCGTAATGCAGCAGCATGCCCTCCACGATATTCTGCGCAGTTATAATCAACTTTACCTGCCAACCAAACCATAATTAGGGAATATTTCAGTTTTCCTGACAAAATTAAGAATTATTGCCGTTATAAGGCATTTACTTTGTAGCCTACGTCTATGACTAGGTTTGGTTTGGCTTTCAGGAAGTGTTTATAGCACAACCACAATGGGCGTATTTCTTTACCTTTGGCTTCTTCAATCGCTGCGTTTGTTTTTGATATCAATATCTCATATCAAACAAGGCCATCGTGGAAACTATTTTATGACTGTATAGGCCACCCTATATAAATTTAACTGGATATGAATAGGCAAAATACCTTAATAACTGTAACAGTTTCTCGAGATCCTGACACTCTCTAATGATAGTGTTTAAAGTTGGCAAACTCCTAAAACCACAAACCCCTAAAATAAGGCTTTGGCTAATATTATGATAATGACATCTACCAGGGGTAAATAATCTTCAGCTAGTAAGAGTAGAATGTCATGGATGTCCAGAAAACCAAAAATATAAGGGGTGAAAACATTTGCATGAATTTGCAAAAGCAAATTACCTGCCAGGGTAAGTAAATCAACCTCAAGTGGAATGCAACGACAAAGTAGAAACTAAACTGTCGGCATTATAATGACGGTATTATCAGATCTAATACACGACTACCGATACTCTTGCTTGGCTTTCAGATGATGGTCTCTATTAACCTATAGAAGGAGGCAATTTCAGGGTAGTTGTCCCTAAATAAAATTCGAAATTGTTGCAAAACACTTTGTTATTTCACAAAACAGTTTCACAAACTAACGATAAACCACGCGTGCACTGCTCTCCATGGATTAGTCCTATTAATCAGTTTCAACTTATACTTTACAAGAAAATGCAAACTAAACTATTGAAAACTACGTATTCATTCCCTATCTCTCCTCCTCCTCCTAAAAAATACAAGTGATTTTGTCGTCATCATCGCCCCTCCCCCCAAATATACGTCACAAGACAGTTTTCTGTTGTACACTGCAAAACCGGAGATGCTAAATAACACCAACTGTGTTGCACAAAAGTACTAACGTTTAACACCCTTTTTGTTAAAGCTAATACTTTTGGTGCTTGAAAGAATTCAATGGGTGTTTAGATATTATCCGGGTGTTTAATTTTACACCGCATCTGGTATCCATATGGGCAACACCGTGGGTCTTAAATTGAACACCCCAGTTTTTGCAGTGGGATTAAAATTGTAGTGTTCACCTGCATCTTCAAGTGGTAATATCTTGCTTTCTTCCTTATTTGGTGAATGTCCTCCACAGCCAGACCAATCTACCCAAAGAGATATTATAAACTTTCCTATTATTATCCAAGTTAAGTGAGACGTTGACAAAATAAACAATGTCTTTACAATATAGTTCATATAATTCTTAACCATGATCAAACAGACTAGATTTTGTAGGTCTAAATGCCCACCTAAAGCCATTCAGGAACACCAGTGTTCATATCAAAACGTTTTGGAAGCTGCCATAAGATATGATCATCCTTTAACCGTCAATCAGCAGGTAAAATCAAAATGAAATAAAAGGAAAAAATCAAGTTTCACAGAAGATACCAAATGTTATGTTGTGACACGGCGCCCGAAAGTTCCTAAATTAACAAGTGAACGATATTTTTTTCTTACTAGATTAGAAATGAATCATATAAATCTTCAATTTCCTACAAACTTTCGTGGCACACTGTAAAAACTGAGGTGTTGAATTTAACACCAAGGGTGTTGCACAGTATGAATACCGGAAAGCGTTGATTTTTCAACACCCTTGGTGTTAAAGCCAGTGCTCTTGGTGTTTGAAATAATTCGTTTGGTGTTAAAATAACACCCGTGGTAGTCAAATTTTACACCACGTCTGGTATTCATATCGTGCAATGCCCTCGGTGTTAAATTTAACTCCCCAGTTTTTGCACTGCAAATACGCAAAATTGGCATATTGTTCATGAGTAGTCGTTAAAGCAATGACAGCAATTGTTGTTACTTTTTCAGAGTATCCTCAAGCATTAAGTTGTTCTGAACAGCAAGGAACAGTTTATTTCGTTAAAATACGATGCCTTCCGTTGCAGTTATGCGAAGAGGTACTATATCGACGAATTCTGCACCGTTCTAATGAATGTAAGATTAAATCAAACCCACCCGTTCAGAAGCCTTACCAATATATTGACAATGATAATCGGCATGATGAATAAGAAGACTGTAAAGATGACGTTGGTGACTTTGTGAGAGAAGATTGCCGTGAGAATGTAAGCGTCTTCGCCGTCTGTTTCTGGGGTATTTTCAGTGCCCAAGTAGTTCTGACTGTGGAAAATCCTCGTAAAATCGTACTCTCCCACTGTCATCACAAAAGTCTTCTGGAATGCGGTGAACCAGGTATGAAACGCTTCCTGGATCAAAAAAAAAAAATATATGCAAATAACAGAATGACTGGAAAAAATCATTTCATATCCATTGCCAAAACCTTTATGTTCTTCTATTGGGCACGTGTTAAACTAGCCTATACATTATCATAATACGAATAATAAAATGAAACCTTGTCTATTTGTTGAATTTACTGAACAAAAAAAAGTTCCCCTCCCAGTGCTCACTTGATCGTCGACCGAACATCATGATAATTCCTCAAATGAATAAGGACAAATGGAGGGCATTATAATAACACAAACATAATTGAGATCATAAAGTTCGCGATATCAATACGATAGATTCATCACTCATGCGCCATCAAAACTAGCCACAGTGTTAGGTCAAGAGTCAACATTGCCATAGTTTTCCACCTAGGAATTTGGATCCTGTTATCGCCTACCGTGCAGAGCCATTAACAGAGAAAGTTTTCTCAACTTCGTTTTACCATGTCCCCTATTTTCGCGTGATTACACAGTAATAACGACGATTCACGTAAAAATCACATGACTTTAGACTCTTTAGTTCCCATGTCACCGCACCACAATTTGTGCCAATGGCAATTTGTTCTGTCAGGTTTTGCACAAATCGGCACAGATTGTTGCCAGCAACAATTTGTGCCACAACACCCCATGTTGCAACCTCCTCGAAACCAAGTTGGTCAATAGCTCTCTATCTATAGCGGAGGCCTAGCTTGATATATGATTTCAAAATGTGAAAGCAATCGTGAGAAAACAATAGCAAATATCAATTGACAGCTGCCGAGAATCTATATTCTCAGCCTTTATTTTGCACCCTCACACAAGTCCAACGTCGTTTACGTCCGTGATTAAGGTTAACGCTAATTTACATTATTGAATCATTGGAGTCCAATAATGTCGACTTTTTCCATAATGCATCGCAAGAAAGTCGATTTTGACTGAATTGTATTTATTATTTATTCCCTCGTATTAATCAATCGTCGAATCTTCACAGATAAGTTTAAAAGTGATTACTGGATTTTACCTGATTCAGGAGCAAG
Source organism: Eucidaris tribuloides (assembly GCA_001188425.1). Lineage (NCBI taxonomy): Eukaryota > Metazoa > Echinodermata > Echinoidea > Cidaroida > Cidaridae > Eucidaris > Eucidaris tribuloides. The sequence goes on from JZLH01S0098440.1 coordinate 61,129, forward strand.
GTGTAGAATGCGAACGAAAACGCTACTACGAACATGAAGAGAACTATCACGAACTTCGCGGTACTGAATAGTATCACTGTTGGGTGTAAAGAAATGGGGAAAAATATAGTATGTATGTTACGTGAACTGACTAAATTTTCTGAAATATTGAAATATTTTGCACACGGTTTATCAGTAAATTTACCTTTACCTATCCATGGCTGACCTTTGTGGAATTTATATTCATTTCCATTGCACATTATTTTTCGTTGTAGTTATCATTTTAACCGCTGTTCTAAAATGCTGGAAAGATGTATTCCTAATTTAAAGTGTCTGGTGAATCATCACCAATATTTTGGAATACTCCAAATGAAGTGGATGTGCTGCACATTGGTACAAGCTTGCCATATGGGTCCAGTGATCAATGGGTACTGTGTGAATTCGTGTGAAACAATGTATAAGCAATTGTTTTTGGACTACAGACCCCCATCACTCTCACCTTTACCTTTGATATTATTGCGTACCACCCTTTCCCGGAATTAGTGAGGAATACATACATACACACCAATCCCCATTATTTACACCCATGCACGGAGGTGGTAACTTACCTTCGAACATGACGACATAAATTCCAATGGATGCAACTCGTCTGATGAAGAGAAGAAAGTTTAGCCAGGCTAACAGTATGGCGACGGCACCGCATTGCCATTGCCACTCCTAAAGGTATGCAATAAAGCAAATAATAAGATGACAAGCCTTAAATTAAATCTTTGAATATTTTTCTTACTTGACCGGCGTAAACTTTCTAAACTGCAGTACACTCATTAAATCAACATGAATACCTGATAAAATAATTAAATCCACATTGATATCTGATGAAATTTCGAGTATTCGAGAAATTTATACCTGTCTCAGTGTGATGCCGTCCAGAAATTCGATCTGTCCAACCGGGAGAATTTGCAGCACAGACAGAACGTACAGCGGCCACTCAAGTAAAATTTCCAAGCTGAGGTATTCCCATTTCATGATTTTGATTTCCAGTAACTAATAAAAAAATATATAAAAAAAGAGGGTAACTAAGGTAAGTTATGCTATTAATTCCAATGGCAAGGTAGGGTACAGTCTACAATCGATTTTCAGTATGACGTTCCTAAATATGCACAGTCATCATTAATAAGGTTGAACGTTGCGTAGCGCATAAATGTTTTGCATATCTTGAAGGGATAGCACCGAACTAGAACCTACACACTAGAAGACTTATCCTGACTGTATAACGTGTCCCCGCCGTGCGCGGCCATCTTACTCAGTCCTTCACAATGCCTTTTCGTGCAGCAGTAAATCATTGTACGCACTGGCTAGCAATTACGTTATTGCTATCAATATTATTACCAATTAGGCGGATAGTGTGCGCGTGGTGAGGACTCGGTGGTGTGTGTTACATGCAATGCTGGAAGCCTTCTGGTGAATGAGATTATAGTCATGGGGATTATCGCATCTACCGCAAAACGAACGGCCTATCGAAAATAGCACCAGTGCAGCTTGCAATAATAATGTACGGAATTATCCGTTATATTCTTGTTTTTTTTTATCTAAAAAGCAGTCATAACTCCTTTAGTTACCGATAAGTTTTTAACATGATCAACATTATGTTGTCGTGTTTCGAGTATTACCTCTTTAGCAACGCAGATAACGACCAGAATGAGGATGATCCAGCCCGCTACGCATCCGAAGAAGTATCGTGTGCCAGGACTGAATTGGTCGATCAGCTGCTCTTCCAGGCCATGATACCAGACGACTCCCGTTGTCTCGTTGTGAAATTTGACGAAGAAACTCGGCGGGTTGACCACGACATAGCCCGTGAGCATGGAGATGAAGAGCACGTGGAGGAGTAGGGTGGCGAAGTAGTACATGTAGCCCACTTTCCATTTCCGTTCCATTAGTTTGGTGCACAGCGGGTGCGTGAGGAGTTTAGCTCGGTTATTTTTAACCTGAATCGGAAAATATCTAATAATAATAAAATTAAATCACTCAAATTTGGTGTTTTGACAAATCGTCAGCACATGCAGCTGTACCTTCAGGCAAAATTCGGACAGTTGGAGCGTGTGTTTCCTATTGGAATTGTGTGTCCCCATTTGAAGTGTGTGTCTCTATTGGAGTGTGTGCCCCCAGTTGGAGTTTGTGTTTCCACTTCCAGTTGGACATCTGTGTAACAAATTAGAGTGTGTGTCTCCAATTGGACTGTGTGTCCCCATTTGAGCGTGTGTATCCACATTATAGTATGTGCCCCCAATGTAGGGTGTGTCCCCAGTTCAAAAGGGTGCTTCCTGTTGGAGTGTATGTTCCCAATTGATTGCGAGTGTCCCCAGTTATGTTCCCAATTGATTGTGTGTGTCACCAGTTGACAGTGTGCGTGGTCAGCTGCTCTTCCATGCCATGATACCAGACGACTCCCGTTGTCTCGTTGTAAAATTTGACGAAGAAACTTGGCGGGTTATAACCCGTGAGCAAGGAGATGGAGAACACGTGGAGGAGTAGGGAAGTACATAATAACCAAGGGCAGTAGGCTGGGGGGGGGGTGCACTGGTGCACCGTGGCAGCCCCCCTCCCCCCCCCCCCCGCATAGCCATAGGAGTTCCACCCCTGGCAAGAAAAAACGACAATTTGCACCACATTTTTTTCTGCTTTCAACGCCTGATTTACTCACTTTTAGTACCACCTCCTTTGATGTGGCACCTCCCCATATCACTTTAGATCCACCTCCCAAGATGTGCACCTCTCCGTGCCCAAACCAGCCTTCGCTCCCTGGTAACCCACTCTCTATTTGCGTTCCATCAGTTTGGGGCACAGCGGGTGCGTGAGGAGTTTTGCTCGGTCATTTTTAACCTGAATCAGTAATAGATATCATCATACTGGGGGAGGGGGGGGGGGGGGGGTCAACAATTTCAGAATGGGATCCAAAACTCATGGAAGAGCTTAGGTAGTTGTTTAGATAGGATTGTGTCCGACTCCCCCCACCAAAAAAAACCAAACAAACAAACAAACAAACAAACAAACAAACAAAACAAAAACAAACAACAAAAAAACCCAAACCAGCAAACAGACAAACAAACAAACAAACAACAAACAAACAAATACTAGTACTACTACTACTACTACTACTACTACCACTACTACTACTACTACTACTACTTCTACTACCACTACTACAACTACTACTAACTACTACTACTATTACTACAACTACTACTACCACCACCACTACTACTACTACTACTAGTAAAACAAAAAATGTTGATAAGTTATGCCTATCAGTAGACTATATCTTTATCGTTTCCTATAACGTATGATTATCGGTATAAATTTTTGATTGATATGTATTTGTTTCATTAATTGATTGATTGATTGATTGATTAATTGATCGATCGTTTGATTGATTGACTTTTTTCACCTTTAACATAACATGAAATAATACGATAAAAGAAGCGATACATTATTAAATAAGGCTATAGGTGCTTAATAATGTGAAAAAAAAGTCGTTTGGAATACCAAACATTTTATAATATGGTGTTGATCAGATATGGATACAAATGTGTCGCAGTATTTGAACATTATTTTCTGCAGCGTGACACGTTCCAGATCAATAAACATATAAAACTAAAGGAGACAGAAAACCCCATTTCAATGAAAAGGAGAATTGAATCACTTACCATGATCATCAGCGGGTGGTTAGTCATGAGGTTGGTTTTGTGAGCCACTCTGGATTCTTGCTTCAATTTTCCGTCCGTTTCATCAAAAGGGGTGTAGTCAACACTTGTCCCTGTGTACAAATACACCAAATGTGGCTCTTCTTGCTGATTGCTTTAAAGCCACTGGCTAACATTTACTACAGTTAAAAAAATGTGAGCTTCATAATCATCTACCCTCCAAGTGTTTTTGATAAGGTCTAAAAATGAATCCCTGAAAAATATGCATTTCAAAATGATGATTAGGTGATGTAATAAATTGATTCATTTGTCTCTCTCTGATGATTAGGTGTTAAAAAAAACACATTAACATTCAAATTGACCGGATTCACCTCCTGCCCATTTCCTCCCATAGACTTACTGTATGCAGATCTCTTAAAAAACAAGTGAAATTGTACACTCTTTAGGGGGTGAATGTTAAAAACGAGTGCATTTAGAGTGATTTTTGAGTGAATTTCGAGTAAACTTGAGTGATTTTAACTCATTCTGGAGTGGCCTCAGTGATCACTGGGGGATTCCAAGTGATCATCGAGGTCACTCCAAAATTCACTCGAAATGCACTCCTTTTTTGACATTCACTCCTATACAGTTAACAATTTCACTCGCTTTTTAAAGAGAGAAGTGCCTAATATTCCCACTCTATTGGGGAGTCATAAAGGGACCACTTCGTCGTGAAATCTATTACTGTCCTTAGTGTTACTCATTCAAATTTGGAGTAAAACCCTCACCAAGTTTGAGGGTAAAAGTGGTTAATTTACAGTTGAGAGCGACTTCCTGTATACTTTGAGTGTGGGTAAATTTAACCCGTTGTAGATGTAAAGTAAATAAGGTAAGTAAATGCCCAAATCAAAGCGTCTTCAGCGGATTATATTCGAAAAAAAATGTCGAAATTAATAATAAACGTATAACGGCAACGACCTTTTTTTCTGTATTTTCAGGATTCAATAATGTTGAAAATATCATTTAACCATAGTGAATAGATAAACCTGTTTCGACCCGTTTTTTTTCTCGCCCTATAGCAGTATCTTAGGGATACAAACGATAGAAGAATTAACCACTACGCGCAACTCTAGTCATTATATTAGATTGTCTCATAGGGGTCGTTTTACTTTTGTTATGAGTAAACTCTTTAACAGTAGAAAAGCTTCCAGTCCAGAATCTTGTGGCTGAAATTGGTAAAAGATCTCAAACGAATGGGCATTTGAAAGGGGTCCGCTTTTAAGTATATGCTTCGGAATTCCCATGAGTGAAAAAAAATGGTGTCTTATTCCTCACCTTTCGGGAACGTCCCGTAGTCTAGACCACTGCTTCTACGGTACCAAGGAGAGAAGAAATCATCCAACAGTTCATAGTAGAAGGTAACCTCCTCGGAGAATTCTTGACTGTCATTCATGTGGGATACGGAACCTTTCGTTACTGTGATACAGCGGTCCATCACCACCTCTGCAACATCTGCATGAATGAGTTGAGAATGGATTCGG
>JZLH01S0098440.1:82175-102881 GCA_001188425.1 Eucidaris tribuloides
AAGCAACCAGCTGCGACACGTTGTACCCCCGGGGTTGTACCTGGTTCCGCCATTTCTTATACATTATTTCTGAACCAGAATGACGTCATACTTCAGTACTCTATTAGGATTGGTTAAAATAGACTTCAAGTCTACCAAATGACTATAGTACTCAGAAAACACATGCTGGCTTTGCTATGGATAGTTCTGCTAGCGAACCCGCAGTGTGTCTCAATAATGATTGTGCAAGTCAAAATCGCCCTCTTTGGTAATGATAACAACAGTTTTTTTTTGTGAAATGGTGCTTACATCACCATCAAGAACTATATTTTTAACAATGCCGTTTGTTCTGTATCAGTTTGCTTGTTTTAATCCTGGAATATGTTCGAGTTAACAACAAAGAAGGTTAAAATCACAATACTGTCACTTTTACTACAAGTCAATAGCATCAGGCCCTTTTCCTTTAAAAGTGACTCAATTGTGATTCCACCCTTTTGTTACTTGCAAGATATCTCGAGATCAAAACAAGGAATTTGAACAAAACAAACAGCATTTGAAAGCGAAACTTTGCCGCTTATGTTGACGTACACATATGACACAACAGTATATTCTAACTGTCAAAAAACAAAAAAGGCGCTTTTCTCTTGTACATTTATTTAAAGAAGTGCTACAGCATGTCTCAAAAAATAAATAAAAAACGCCCTCTTTGGTAATTAAAAAATGCTCTTGTGACATGATGCTTACATCAACGTCAAACGCAAAGTCTCAGCTTTTAAATGTTATTTGTTATGTTCAATTTGCTTATTTTAATCTCGAGATATCTTGTAAACTTCAAACGGGTGGAATCACGATTGTGTCACTTTTACAAGGGACTGCAGTAAAAGTGACACAATTGTAATTTCACCCTTTCTTATTTAAATAAACATATATCAAGATTAAAACAAGCAAATTGAACAAAACTAACTTTATTTGAAAGCTAAGACTAAGCTGTTGGCGTTGATGTAAGCACTATGTCACATGAGTATTTTGCTAATTGCCCAAAGAGGGCGGTTTTCACTTGCACATTTTTTGAGACACACTGTACAAGCAAACAGAGAATTATCAATGCGAACCGAGTCTGATTTCAGAAAAGTTATCACAGTACTCCAGAGACCCGAAGTTGAAATACATTTCATTCATTTAAGTTGTTCCCTTCGACTTTTCAGTCATTACCTCGACTTCCAAACAGTTCGCTCATAGAATAAACCTAACTCTTCCCATCGAATCAGATTTCGTGTTCGTCTGAACAACTTTGAAAAAAATGTGACCTGTCACCATGATACCCTGATAAAGTCGAACATCTTTTAAAACATAACAAAACCTGAATATCATAAAGCGTTTACTTTATGACATTCCACTTTCATATATTCCATCCTAATTCTTCCAACGCAAAGGCCGCTAATATAATACATACTGAATACAATTAACGGCCTTCGTACAGGAACACGAAATACAGTTGTAGGCCTCTGCATTGGCACATGACGAATTACAATAGTTTGCTATTTATTCGATATTCGGTCGCACGACTGACCGACTTGGATCCGAAATAAGAAAAATACTTATATATTTCGTACACGCTGATTTATTTCAGATCCAAGTTGGTCAGTCGTGCGACCGAAAATCGTGTAATGTGCGGTGGCCTTTAAGCTTGAGCTGTGCGATTTTATTACGAATTCGTGGCGACGGGTCACAAATAAATACTTTGTATATTGCATACAATGATCAATGCCCATTAATAATGTACTGAACAAGAGAGTATGAAATTTATAATCTACTGGTTACCTCTTTGGCCTAAGTTGTACCCTAGCTAGCCTATTTAAGACGATTTGATAATTATTACTTGGTTAATTTGGTTGTTTGGTGGTTAGCCGCGAATTGAAAGACAAACGGTCACGTGGGTGCACTCGAGACTGACAGAAAACTAGAAATAATATGCCGCGGTATTTTAAACGCAGGAATTATTGGATTAAACAGGGAGTTAGATTAAACTAAGTAAAACAGATTCAACTTTGCACCTTAAAAGGGTGCAGACCAATGTCTCACTGGGAACCCCTTTACGAGTGCAACCGTGCACCTTTCAGACCTTAAAGGGTCAAAGTTGCACATTTGAGATGCAAGTTTGCACCTTTACATTTGAAAGGTGCAAGGTTGCACCCTAATGTGCTCCCAGTGTGACATTGCTAAAAGTGCAATGTTGAACCTATTTTCTTGGTGTGTAGGGGTAGAAATATGACGAATAGACGCACAAACTACAATTACGCAGAGGAATTGAAATGAGTATAGGTACCTGCACGCCTTTCTTAATATGAGTTTGTTTTTTGTAACTGGGTCACTTAGACGTAAAGGAATCATTGGTTGATGGTAAGTGGTAACGTATCTTATCCTTGTTCATATTTCCTTTTATGAACATGTAAATAAAATAAATAAGTTGAATATAAACATACTTAAAGCTAATTGTTTCTATATTATCGACGTTATAAAGAGCCAAGAGCGATATCATGCACGTACTGAAAGTGACAATAATGTCATCATCACTATTGCTATTTATTATAGGCAGGCGGACTGGTTTTGTCAAAAGTCCCTTTCCCCCTTTGATTCATGATTATATGGTAGATTATAACGGTGCATTACAATGATAACAAAAAGGAAAGGTCCACATGTTTCATACAATAAGCACAGACTGCAAGAAATTATGAAATGAAAGACATTATAGTAAATAATGGCAAGTGCACATTCCGGTAAGTACGTGAATTAGTGGCATGGAGTATTTTTGAGCTGCAAGTGAGACTTAGCCGGCAACGTATGAAGGCTGTATAACATAAGTCAGAAGACTGTTTACAGACATTAATTAAAATTGATATATCAAAAGTGATATCTAACCTAAATGATGGTATTTCAGTAAAAAAAAAATGAACACCCTAGAACAAGCTGTCACCGACAAATACGTGCAGATAAAAAAAAAGTCGGTACATGAATTAATGCTCTGTGTCCCGCAAAATTGATGACACATAATAGGAAACCTGGAGTGGTCGCTCATTCATTTTTTTACTTGATAAACAATACCTTATGATCCCTCTCAACTGTATTCAGGGCTCTGGTCTTTTCAAATTGGAAACATTGTTACACAAATGCCTTTAAACTATTTTCTACTGTAGGAAGAAACGTAAACTAGGCTGGTCAAAGTCAGTCAATGGTTGGAATAAATCTAGTCCGCAATTTAGTTGTTCAATATCTTTACAGTAATTACTGTGCAGGCTTATAGAGTGGAATAATACTGTATCTACTATTGTACGCCCGTTTCTACTTTTTAATGATTCCAAATATAATTAAAATCTTCCAAAATGCAGAGTATATTGTTAACGTGTCCCTGACAATAACCTTCCACAATGTGTGTGTAAAATGGTTCGTATAGTGTAGCAGGTACTTGAAGAAAATGATGTTCACTTCCAGCAGAACTATTACACAGGGGTATGGGGGGGGGGGGCAGTGACGTTAGACAATGCGGAATCCAAGATGTTGACTAATGGGTCGACTGCCATTTTGATTTCCAATATGGCCCGAATGACGAAACATTGAATATCATTATCTTGGCTTAAAATGACAGTTTAGCGCTGAAATACAGTAGACAGACAAGTCATGTCAACATGATGAGTCCTATAATGCAACTCTTAACGTGCCGAAGTCGCAGATCTGCGACACATAATACACTTTAAGGCCATAGAGGTTAAAATCCTCTGGCACATTAAGAGTTAAGTTTAAATTTCTGACAAACAGCATGGCCGCCGTGATGAAATGATGAAATTGGTTCGAAATTAAGCTAACTGTGGTACTGAAATCGCGTACGCGATGGTATTTCCACATCCTAAGTTCAATGTCGAATTAATTTAAAATGTTTGAAAAACCACATGGTAATCAGAATCCAATATGGCCGCAATGGTGAAATGCTAAAAACATACTGTCTTGAGTTCTAACACTGGTTTCAAAGTCATATGCACAAATTCCGAATCTTGCGGCTTCTGTCCACACCATAATGTCACAGTAAGAATATAATTTTATACATGTGGCTGCAACTTTGATTGACTGACTCGATTGACTGATAGACGGTGATTGATTGATTGATTGAATTTATTGAATTTATTTTTCTCAGTTTAGCATATCACATAAACCAACACACACACACACACACACACACACACACACACACACACACACACACACACACACACACACACACACACACACACACACACACACACACACACACACACACACACACACACACACACACACACACACACACACACACACACACACACACACCAAACAATCAGAGCCAAAACGTACTTTTGTAGCACAATATTTAGACGTGGACAATAATGTTATCTCTTATAAGGACACGAATAGAATATTTTTTGCATGGGTACAGCCAGGATTTTTAAATAGCTAAGAGGGGGGGGGGGGCAACAAAATAGATTACACTAAAAAATATAGGATTTGGAGATTTGGAGACTTTTGGGTATAACATCTCGTAGACAGGGTGAAGGGGTAGGTCGTATCTTCTGTTTATCTTTCCATGAATTCATCCTTTTATTCGTAGGCTTCTTGGCGATGGGCAGGGGGCATGGCCGGGGGGCTCTTCGGGTCACTGTCATTACAAGGTGGACACCATTTCCGTGCACCAAAAAATGAGTAAAAAGGGTTGTTTTTTTCACGGACGGGCGATGTACGTGCGTAGAGTGGAAGGGGTATCAAAATGGCAAATATCAGGAAAAACAGGGCTTCTTGTGAAGGGTATATTTTCAAATTTGAATACTTGTTTAGGGAATTCTAGGTTCGAAGGATAGTTACTTGTTTAAGGTCCACTTTAAAAGTCCATGCACGAACATGGTGACCACCTTGTAATGACAGTGCAGTCAAGCACACTTTTACATGATTACATGACCGAAAAGAAAATATCTTGATTCAGCACCTGAACACGTTGCGATTGAGGAAATCGTGTTCCATACATCAAAGCAATTCAAGAAATCTTCGTAATATGTCAGCGTCAGTCAATATACATATCCGATATTGGATCCTATAGGATATCTAATTCCTGGACATTCACCCCGGACAACTACCCCTCTGGGACAATTATTCCCCAGGTTATTTAGCCTCCCAGCATGACATTTAACCTACCTGGAATTTTTTTTTTTGATTTGTCGTAGGAGTAAGTATCCAGGTCGTATAATTGTCAGTGTGGCAAATGTCCTATGGGGGCATTGTCCTGGGTGTTAATTGTCCTGCGAGTAATTGTCCTAGGTGGTAACTGCTCGGGGGTAATTTTGCCCCTTTGCAGGGGGAAATGTTTAGATAAGCCGAAATTGACAAGACCAAAATACACTTCGGTTCCAGATTATTGTTTTCTTCTGAACTTCTTTTCGCTACCATAGTTGGAGTTTCCAAACGTATGCAAACAAGCTTTACTGCATGCCCAAGATTGCACCTGTACGGCCGCACCATTCTACATGTCAGATTTTACCTTTATATATCCCCATTATGGAGACGTCATCAATTAATATAGACTTTGGTGGTGTCATTTCCGAACTATAAATTTGGAATATTTTCCTTCAGGAAGTTTCAATTTGCAGAGCTGTAAAACAGGTTGATATATATCTTTTTAATTAATAACAAGTGGAATTTATCATTGAATTTTGACTAACAAGGTGGTAAATGGATGATAAAGAATGGAAATGCATATAAAATTTGACTTTCCTTTATAATGATGTCCATAAGAATAACAAACAGCCACGTCTAAAATAAAATATTTAAAATAATGCTTGTTCCACGGAATATAATTGTCTGAGAAAAAAAAATATTACGATGGAAGTGAAAAGCACCTTATACCCCCAACGCTACAGTATTAAAAAAAAAATCTACTATGGCAAACCCAGACACTTGTGTGAGAAAACGTTTTCTATACCCCTTTGACAATTTTGTTCAAGCTTTCATCATATCACAATTACTGAGAATGTGTAAGGTCATGCATATTTTACATTACTGTTAATAGGATACAATGATTCATTATTGCACATCAAATAGAAGATACGTGTTTTTATTATAATTTTGTAAAAGAAACTGTCACTTTTTGGATTATTGTATGTACAAAAATATGCATTATAATAATAAGAATTATTTTAAAGATGCCAAATCCACTCTGACCAATAATAATAAATAATATCAGTATATTGACAGTTATCAATCTTTAGACTAGTTGGCCCGACTACGGGTGTGTGTGTGGTGGGGGGGGGGCGCCACGGGTGGCGGGATGGGCGGCAGGGAGATGACTGCGTCCACTATTTTCAAAGTAATTAAAATAACTGCCCTTTTTTGGATTATTGTTATACAAAAATACGCAATTGTAATGATAAAATTATTTACAAAGGTGCCAAAATCCACTCTGACCAAAAACGAGTAATACTGTCATTACAGTGACAATTATCTATCAATCTTAGAAGAATCAGGCCGCTCCGGGGGGGGGAGGGGCAGGGAGAAAGACAGCATCTTACGTTTTTTCACGTGATTAAAATAGCGAGATTTTCACAAAAATTCCCCCGCTCCCATCTGTTGATTTCGCTAAAAGATTTTTTTTTTTTTTTTGGGGGGGTGGGGGGCAGGGTGCCCCCCTTCCGTTTGTCGGATGTTGTTTGAGATGCAGGTTTGGGCTACTCAGAAACAAGCGACCGACACAAATCCGCATTTCTTTCGTCGTTGCGCACTTCCCTGCAACCCCCCCCCCCCCCGTCGGATGCTGTTTGGCGGTACAGTGTGACCGGTATCTTTTCTTTTTTTTAGCATGCAAAATTTCGACGACGGATCTCGCCCCTCCTAAGATTCTACATTAGAGCAATCCTGTCCGATTACAAACTATGTTTATCCGCAGATGTTCATTTTTCTACGTAAATATATTAAATGCCCCTTTCTTAAAACTGATTTTGCCAAACTGCTTTGGTTTTCAAGCCCTGGGTATAGATTTAATAAGCCTAAAGAAAACATGTCGTTATAAAGTAAGTTTCTATTCTTTTACTTATGTGAACAAGGGGCACTAATTTGGCGACGTTGTATTTGTTGTCGTAAAACGGTTCTGTTTTGTTTAACCTTGTAATGATTTGAACGAATTTCAGGATTTAGTAAATACTTAAAGCGATAAACGAATGCAGATCATCAAAACCACTAACAATTCCAAAAGGACACTTCAAACCTCTGAATGGTAAAATTTGTAACTTCCCATCACATAACTATGAGTAAAAATCGAAAATATGACCTCACCACCATGTAATTTGCAGCACTAATTGATACTAAAATGGAATTGGATATTATAAAGTATAATTAAAATTCGTATATCATTAAAATGTTTTCTTCTATATCGCTTCCGCAGTCCAACGTGGCCTCGTTGATCAGAAAACGACCATGTTGAAACTGGATAAACAGAAAAGAAAACAAAATAATTATTATATGATATTTGTTTTTCATTTATATTTTCCTACACGAGTTTCATCTCTTAGCAGCTGAATGTTTATTCAAACAAAAGATGAAAAGAAATCGCAGCAGTTAAAATATTTAACACAAAAATTGTAAGAAATTCTTATGAAATACAACCAAAATCACAAAAAGGTGTCTGTTATCAATGCCATAGAATCCCTACACAATACGAAAAATAAGTTCAACTTTACACCTATAAAGGTGCAGAACAATATCACACTGGGAGCACCTTTAAAGGCGCAATGTTGCACCTTTCTGAATGGTGCAGGATTGCACCACAGAAAATTAAACAGTATTCTTCTTTTTCTTGCAAACTGTGTGTGTGTAAACCACAATTTACATTCATTCGAGTGCTATTTATTGTGATGACGTTATAATACAATTTATTAACATTCACAAATATTTATAAACTCGTACATATATGACCCTGCCGGAGCTTGAACTTGCGACCTTCCGCGCGTGAGGCGGACGCTCTACCCACTTGGCTATCACAGTGGCCGTGAAGGTGTTTATTTTCAATTGATTATATTGTATTGAAGCCGAAGGTGCATAATTTTCTTCCATTTAAGGTGCAAACTTGAACCTATTGGCCGTTTTCGTAATATATTCAAATTCCATGCATACCTTTTAAACAAAGGCTGTTCTTGACAACCTGAAATCTTGTCTGAGCTTGTCCAAAATAGGAATTTGGTCAATGTATGCAAGTTGCATTTTCAGTATTGAAATTGTTTTCATAGAAACAGATGAAAGAAATAGTTCATCACCAGGCTTCGAAAGAGAAAACATCCATAAATTTTAATACATTATGAAGTGGTCTATTGGAGGCAAAAGGTGAACCTAAAGGTTGCAAAATTGCAAACATGATTGAGTGGGGCGAGTGCTTAGTTGTGAAAGGTGCAGATTTGCTCGAATACGGCGGCATAAATTACTCTGCACCTATTTCCGCAAAGTTGCATCTTCTACGCACCTTTATTTTAGGGTATACATGTCAACGTCTGTAACTTCTTCCCTGTCAATTGCGATTCAGCAAGAGAATTTGGATGTCTAACATTTTAAAACTCATTAACTCCACAATTTGTATGCTTATCAAAAAGCTCATGAATACAGAATATCTCTCGAATATGTATGCATAGAAAGAATGGAATTATATTTTTACGACAATCTTTGCGCATGAGTGTCTAAGGTTTACAAGGTAAGGATTTTCATTTTATTCTTTGTTTTAAAGGCAATCAGATTTTTTTTAATGAACACATAAGTTCTCTGATCCATATTTTGCAATTTTATATAGCACTGGCAATGGCAATCGTTCATAGGTCTTTATGTGGTGAAATATTTTAAGTCTTACACAGGCGACAAGGAGCATTACAATTTGTCAAAGTAGAATAAAGCTTTCCTGCATATTCACTCCCATATTCCTTCCGTAAGCGTTTTCTTGGTAATTACTTTGTTGAACAAGACTAGTAATGTTCAACCTGCAAACTGACTTTTCTTCTCTCATTGACCTTGGCACCGTTAAGGCTAATATTTAGATAATAAATGCATCTATGTTACATCTGGTTAGTCCTACAGCTAGCTGTGTTGTCACTTTATGGGGTGCAAAGCTCAGTAAAAATGTTAACATTTTTCCGCAAGCTAAACATGCAAAATTACTATAACGTTTTCAACCTGGAGCGTGCCAGAAAAAAAAAATGAATACTGTGTATGTTTAGGAGTATTTTCACGTTAAGATCAATGGTTTGTAATGCATTTCACTAATATTAAAACATCTCGTTAATTATGTCGTATAAAATTGCTGAAGTTTTCAAAATTATTAGCAGGTGGAAAAACGACATGTTTTCCACAACAACCCATTAAATTTATAACGGGGGGGGTGGAGCAACTTCAAAATTGTTGCACAAAAAAAAGGATTTCATATATGTGTCAAAACTACGAAACCGAATGTTTTATGAAAACAGAATACATATATTTACCTTATTCTTGACAAACAATACTAGCATCTTCATCATGTTGACAGTTGTGTACACCCCAGCCGTTGTGGATACAGTCTGAAATCTGTGTGTCGGTTCCTAGGCAGGCAACGTCGTCTAAGAATATCGGGCCGGTTCCTTGCCTGTACCTTGCACAACACGGTGCGCTAGAAGCTGGACCGAAGCCCAACATTCTACAAACAACATTGGCATCGTCGATATCCCATCCATCATCACACACGGTTCCCCAGCTACCTTCGTGGTAAATTTCAACTCTGCCTTCGTGGTCGTTACGTCCACCGACAAGCCGAACTGTGACAGGTGGTCCTGGAAAAATAGCGAGAAGAATGCCCATAATTCCATTAAAGATTGTGCCAGGGATGTGCAAGTCCATTACTTCCCTTCATTATCAATAACAAACGGTAGTTTAGTACTTACAAAATGGCGTGTTGAAAGTTTGAGATCCATACGTCATGAATTTGTTTTATGAGAAAAAACTAATACGACATGTTACCAGGAATGTTTTCTTTCCTGCTAGTTTCATATTTTGCTCAAACTGCGAACGCGGTTATGTGTTCGTCGCCAAGCCAAGCGGAGCGCCACTGATTCGGTTTAACTGCAACTCCGCAGGACCTTTGGCTAACGGCTGATCTTACAATTTTGGAACAGCACGTGCACGTTTGACATCGCGGATTTTTGGAAATTGCTTCTGAGTATTTTGAAAAATAAAGATAAAGTTTAACCGTCCAGATTTTCACCAAAACTCAATATTTTACCCCAAGTCTCTATGAGAGGTGTTTTTTTATATCAATCTTCACACTGGATATGATTTCAGCTGATTTCATTCATTTAGGTGTTTTTGACGTGCAAATGAATGACACAATCTTTAACAATATAGGCCTACTTTTAATAATGTGAATATTTTGTAAACAAAAAAATCCTTGCCTTTGTTATAATTTCTAAAGTGTCCATTATGAAAATACATACAAATTACAATAAACCAGAATTGTAACCTGACATTCACTTTAACAGTGTGTGAAATAAAGTGTTAGCACCACAAAGGGAAGGGGAGTGGGAAGGGCTGTGAGGCACTTGCAAAAGAAACCTTTGCATACAACTTATAAAGGACTGGAGCCCCATATGAGAAATTGTTCCAACAATGTGGTCGGGGAAACTGTTCTAGACCATAGCAAATGTGTGGATGACTCTCCTATTCAGCTTATGAGTTTATGATTACTCTTTATTTATATAGTGGTATGCAGTCACATTGATCCCAACTCGGTTATAAACAAGGCGGTGTCCTAATGTGTCCGCTCCACAATCTCATTTCACCTAATGTGGTACACCCTAGTGTATTGAAAATTGAACTCATTTAACCTTTGACCAACTTATGTGACCTTTCATTTCAATAGGCATTGAGATCCTTTTTGGGCATCTATCATCCATGTTTGGTTTTACTCATTGGCTAATTGTTGCAAAACTACTAACCACAGTAAAAACACGCAGGTATGTTTTAGAACTAGACCCTATTTAACATTCCGTGACCTTTAACCTGCAAATTACACCCAGGTCCTTGTAAAGCACATAACGGTTGAAATCATTTTAACTTTGACTTATAAACGTTACGCTTAACCCCCTAAATAATACTTAATCTAATATCATATATCTACCATACAAGTGTGGTTATAAGTGGAATGGAATTATGGCTAGAAAGTGACCAAACCCACAACAAGCATGACATTTAATGTTCGGTATATTCTAACAGTTAACCACATTTGACCTTGACCAATATAAGTAACGTTTTACACCCAAATAACATTGAGATCCCTATTAAGCATCAATCATCCATGTTTGGTTACAAACAGGACAAGTGTAGCAAGGTTTTTCATGTATTTTAACGTTACGGGCTGAAGGATGTCGCCACATCTTTAGCTGAACAAAAAGCACTCAACTAACTTTCAGAGTAATTTTACAAAATATTGAACGGTGTAAATTTACTGATGTGTCTCATAACCATGGAACCGAATTGTTGTGAAAAAAAAATACCTCCTTGACAAACAACGCTAGCATCCTCATCGTGTCTACAGTTGTGTTCGCCCCAGTCATTCTGCGTACAGTGTGAAATATGTGTTTCCGTTCCGTCACATTCAACGTCGTCTAAGAGTATGCGTCCACTTCCAGGACCAAACTCTGCGCAGCAAGGTGCGCTGGACGCTGGACCATAACCCAACATTCCGCAGACAACGTTGGCGTCGTTGATACTCCACAGATCATCACACACGGTTCCCCAGACACGATAATTATAGTGGTAAACTTCCACTCTGCCTTCAAGGTCATTACTTCCACCTACTAGACGAACTCCTATAGGCGGTGCTATTTAAGTAGTAAAGGACCAAGACTGTTAATGAGTCCATAGAAATATCTTTTCAATCATGTCAATTCATTTGTGCAAAAACCGTGCTCATTTTATGGGCATGCTGATCATACTGGTGTAGAGAGAATAAGACATACCTTGAAATGATATACGCAAAAAGGATTGGTAAATTGCTCTGTTGTTTTCAAGATTTTGCAAGCGCTTTATTGCATGTGCCTTTTTACACATAGGAAATAGTCAGAGTTTCATTCAATTGTGTTGGAACAAAATCTTTCTGATAAACTGGGCGCAGCTAATACAGCCCCACAAAAAAGGAAAGGAAAAGGGTAACACGACTCGGATTTCTCCGCTTTCGTTCTGAGTTGGCCAGGAAGTAATCAACTCAGCAAAAAGTTCACGAAGTTGATAAATAGTGTCTTTAATTGGCGAATATCGGGTGTTTTTCGATGGGGACAATTTTGGGGTGACATAAGGTGTGTAACGTGTCCCAATAAAAACATGTAGGCATAATCCCCCTCCCACATGCCCCCAAATCCCCAGCCCAATCAAGTACTTTTGATGGAAAGCTATTTTTTTTTTTTGGTAGATTCTATCTTAATGGCTTTTGTTTTCTTACAGACTCTTTACATACACACGATATTTGGTAACAGTAGTGATTTTCGGCCCATTCCAAGGTTGGATATCCAAAACACACACTGCACAGTATACTACAATGTTTCTTCTTCAAATTCAGACATTTCAACATGTTTTTTGACCAAGTAAGCAAAGAGAGAAGGAATCATCTAAATAATTTGAATCATACAGACGGTGTATATTCGAATCTACTTTGGCGACACTAACAACAGTTTGACAGGATAATTCAAAATAAAATGGAACACCCATCAATTGAATTTAAAATACGGGATAGTATTTGATTTTGAATTTGGCTCTTTGATCTACCAGCGACACATCGGTAATGGGACAAGATATTTTTGGCATAATCGAATAATTATTTAGATGTTCAAAGTATTGGTCAGAAAGTCCTTAAAAAATATTGCTTTATTTCGATCAATATGTCCTTACAGTATAGTTGGTAATACTTTGGTATGGAATTATAACTATTTTAATAGGTTATGAAATTCAATCTAAAAATAATAATATTTAATGCGAAATTCAAACTTATTGACGTTTATACTAACTTAACACATTTGACACAAGGTTAAATAATGTTTCAGGCATGCGTCATAATCACCGACGCGACTGATTACTTCAGACTAACTTTACGATTGAACAAGGTGCTTTGTAATATTGTCTCATTACCACCAATCGAAATAGGTCATTTTGACCACGTATTCAAATTAATGGATGTTTTCTCTATCTACGCCTAGTGACGAGCTATTTCCATGATTTCTGTCACCCGTTCACATGAATACATTTTAAATACTAAAAATGAAACTTGCGTACATTAGTTGTTGCCGTGTCCTGCAATCCTCCGGCAAGCTATCAGGCTGTCAAGAGCAACCTTTATCAGAAAGTTATGCATACAATTTACATGTATTAGGAGACTGGTCTACAGCTATCAACAGCATTTTTACCTCCTTCTCGACAAACAACGCTGGCATCTTCGTCGTGTCTGCAATTGTGTATTCCCCAGTCGTTGTCGATTGGGCAGGCTGAAATCTGTGTTTCCGATCCAGCGCAGGCAACATTGTCTAAGTGTATTGGGCCGGTTCCTGGTCCAAACTCTGCACAACAAGGAGCGCTGGACGCTGAACCGTAACCCAACATTCGACAAACAACATTTGCGTCGTTGAGGTCCCATTTATCATCACACACGGTTCCCCAACGGCCTGCGTGGTAAACTTCAACTCTTCCCTCATGGTCATTGCTTCCACCCGCTAGACGAACTCGAACAGGCGGTTCTGGAACAAGGGATGGAACAAACCATTACTACTTGTAACCCATCTACGCACAAATCCCCCATTTTGTGGTTTGTTATCATAACTCCTGAATTAGGAGTAGGAAAGGAAAGGAAAATGACTTGAAAAGAAGATGAATTTTTTTCCTTTAATTTGGTCATATACTTATCACAGTCTATCGCAGGATATTTTTAAAAGAAAAAATGATCAAGAAATCTTCAAATTGGCAATACTTTTAATAGATTGAAAAATCACTATTTCTCACGCAAATTGGCAATGTTTGACCAGAAAATTATATACATTTGCTCTTTGTTTTATTTTTAATTTGTAATGCATAACACCTCTTTTGGGGGTGCAATTAAAAAATAAAAAAATATGCTGCCGATTAGAATGACGAAATAGGGATTTAATCTTTAAAAAAAATAACCCTGTGCGGGGATGGGTTTACTGACAATGATTCAATCAAAACGCACTTATACACAAAAAAATGCCTGCCTTTGCTGATATTGGTCGAAAGCGTAATTGATAAATGGAACAATATGATAAAATGAACAATAAATTGATTGAAACTCCGCGTGGAAATTCATTAATGGACTTTTTTTTTAACAATCCTTCTTTAGCACTTTAGAGTGTACTTCGAGACATGCCTTTGCAGCATTACATTTTCGAATATGAGATTAAAAAAACAACAACACTATTTCCTACACTTCATAATAATCTTTCAGTTGATTCTTAATGGCAAATTTGTAAAATGTTACCTAAACAAGATACAAAATTAGGAGAACATTTAAATCAATTTATTCATATCAACCCAAGAATATTCGCTGAAAAAACGTACATGTGTGATACTTAACTCTCTATTGTAACATATGTTATTATGTCAGCGTACTTTATTCATGAACAGTTTTTTTTCATGAAAAGGCACACTTCTTTCATGCATATGAGGTGTGAACGACTTCCAAGACTTGTCTTGCGGGTATTCCACTTATTAGAAAAGTTAGACAAGGTTAGATACGTACTTACATGTAAAGGCAGGGGATCTCTTTTGCATGTCTAAAAATTAACATTGTGTAAATACAATGGCATGTAGAAGAAAATGCCATCTGGGAATCGATAGCAAAATAAAGGAGCTAGAATCTCAGTTTTAGTGGAATTATAGTGAACGTTAGACTCTGATTTGACCTTTTTTTTCTCACGAGAAAAAAAATCCTACCATAGAACGTACACTAAAAGACTAATGTTTGTCTTTTGCATTTTTCAAATTCTAGGTAATTATTGACCCCCACATATCACACACGTGCCCTTCATCAATAGCCTAAGGGCATAGGTTATCTTTTCCTGGTCTGCAGAGATGTTTTGCAAATGAGATCCACTGCCTTTAAAGATCTGTCTTTTTTGTTTTTGTTGTTTGTCTTGATTTGTGTTACAAAATTCAATAAACCTTTGAAACACATGGTTAACGCTTGCACATCAAGAGTTGGAGCTGGAGCAAACGTTACTTTCTGCTGCGCAAGACACCACAGTGTCTATTCCATGCAAAAGATTGTGTTGACCGCAGCCGTTTGGGGGGCCTGCTAGGACATGATTCGTACAGGCAGCGGAGCCGGCAGCGGATTAGCATCTATTCGTGCTCAAATACATGCATCTAGAATTAGTTCGAGGTCGATGTCACATGCACATGGAGTACGAGAGTTTGGACTCTCTTCAATAAAGAACGAAAATTGTTGTACAGGTTTAGGTACTTTCGACATTCATTTCCTAATTTGCTCATTGATAATTTTCTTAGCTACCAGGATTTTTGGTGAGCAAGAAGTGGGCCAGGCGCAAACCCCAGGCCCAAAGGATTGGGCACACAAAGTACCCGTATCTTTCTTTTCCTGATGTGCACAGTACACTCTAAAATGTTGGGCAACATACTGTCCACACAACAATTAGTTAAAATATTTATCCAACTCGGGATAATTTTAAACCAATATTCTGGGTAGTTCTCACCCAAAGCACACATTATTGGTTGAAAACTACCCAGAATTGGATAAAGTTTCAACCAATTGTTGTGTGGACAGTTTGTTGCCCAACATTTTGCCAACATTTTAAGAGTGTACCAAAGCAAACAAGGGTAGCAAATTAATTGTTTTTGACCCTAAATTTTTGAAAGTCATGGTACTCAGAGATGCATGTATCAATAAATTTGCTCAATGTATCATTGGAAAGCGCATAAGGCAAAGTTTATTCCGAACACGTGTTTGCAATAATACGCCCCACTGCCTCCGCACAATAAGCTTTTGTTTTAGGGTTATGTTTATCTGGGCGCACCTTCTACCGAGCTGCAAGTCACACCAACGTCCTCGTGATGTCCGCAGTAAGGTATACCATAACCGTTATGGGAACAGTCGGCGATGTTAGATTCATCTCCAGTGCAATCAACATTGTCGAGCATAATGTCACCGGTTCCTTCCCCAAATGCTGCACAGCAAGATGAGCTGACCGCTGACTCGTACCCCACCATTCGACAAACAACATTGGCGTTTCTGATAGTCCAAAAATTATCACATACGGTCCCCCATCTGCCTTGGTAGTAAACTTCAACTCTACCTTCACGATCGTTGCTACCTCCGACAAGACGAACATCAAGTGGAGCCTCTGTGAGAAAAAAAAAAATATTTAATGAATGAATATTGTTCATTTTTGGGGGAGGGGGATGAAGGGGTACCTTTTAACTCTTCTTTACTGCACTAAAATCGTTGGTCAGTTTCTTGACGGCGATCCAACTAAATCTGTTTATAAAAAGGCAAGTTTAATTAACTTTTTTTGGCATAAATTTGTCCAGAAATACCTATGTACTTAAGGTATATTTGATTTGATTTATTTATGTGACATTTCCATAAAGTAATTGTACAGTGCACAAAATCGTAAACACAAAAATGTACACTTATTTTATAATACCTAAACTAGAGAGTAATAGCAGTTAGATATTCCAAAGATTGAGATACAATATTGATCGTAAATTAATACCAGTAATATCGTTTAAATACTTAAAATCATTTTTACAACAATTGATTTTTTTTGGAGCTAAATTGATTTGATTAAATGCTACCTTCTTGAGCCAGTGTGGGAATGATGGGGCCTACTGAAGTAAACTTGTATTCGTAGGCCCCAACGGAAATATAAGAGGGAAAATCAAAATAATGTGTAGGTCAACAAAGGACGGTTGAAAATATTTATCAGAATATGCTAATGTCTTCAATGTCGTTTCATAGTCTTTTAAATGATGTAGCACTATCACAATTAGAAGCGTGACTATACTGATCATAGATGATCATGTTTTGGTTTACTTGAAAGTTATTCTTCAAATTGGAAATAATGATTTAATGGAAGAGAAATCTAGAAACGGCCTTTGACTTTTCAAACCCCCTCTACACCATTTTTTCCTTATCTGTACCTCCGTGAGTACACCTCAACGGTACGTTTACGTTTATTGCATTGTCACCCCACCTTTTTTATTCTGAGGGACTATGAGTGTCTGCAATGTTCCCCGAATTGTTCTTACATCATGAAAACGCTTTCTTTTTACAGGTCCTTTACGGGCCTTTACTCCTTGATCAAACTCATTTGTACAGGCGTTATAACAGCTATATATCGTAGGCGTTCATCCGAACCGTCGTATTATACGACAGTTTGATTGACCGCGCCTCGAGCGAACGCGTTCAAACCAAACTGTCGTATTCATCATTTATAATACACGTAACATACGACAGTTAGGTTTGAACGCGTTCGCTCGAGGCGTGGTCAATCAAACTGTCATATAGAAATACGACGGTTCGGATGAACGCCGAATGGTGAATAAAAGAACCACGAAAAAATATCACAAGTCTAACCTTCGGCTGCGCACTTCACTCCTGCATCTTCGTTACGCCAACAATTTTCGACACCGTATCCGTTATGAGAACAGTCGTCAATATTACTTTCAGTCCCAGAGCACTGGACATTATCCAGGAAGGTATCGCCGGTTCCTCGACCAAATGCTGCACAACAAAAGGAGCTGACTGCTGATGGGAACCCCAACATTCGACAAACAACATGCGCGTCATGGATGTCCCAGTCATCATCGCATACGGACCCCCAATTCCCTCCGTAGTAAACTTCAACTCTACCTTCATGAGCTTTGCTTCCGCCTACAAGACGAACATCAATTTCAGCATCTGCAAGAGAATGTGAAACCGAACAGTTACCGTTATGTTTGTAAATATCTGAAGAGAGGTTAATTCCAAAATTCGCTAATTCCACGTGAGCATCTTTGGCGAAAAATTGATCCGTTGGCCCGGGTTTGTTCACGCACCGATGAAAAATAACACGATATAGTTTGTACTTGCTTGTGTAATTTTTTTAAATGGTATATGTTCGCTAAATAAGTGACGTTAAGAGTGTTTATGTTAAACTCCCTTAGTGGAACATAAATTGGGAATTTTCGAACGAAGCTCTTTATATATGAAGAGTCTCAAAGCAAATACCAATATATCCAGAAAAAACCTGTGTTGCAGTTTGAAAACTGAGATAAGAAGACATTTTGCTATGCAAATAAATTAAAAAGCATCGTAGAATTTTCAACTGGGTTTAAATTCGTCATATATATATATCATATATATATAATATATATATATATTATATATATATATACTATATTATAAAATTGAGATAGGAGTTCACTCGGAGATAATTACACGGTAGACATTTTCAGGTTGATTTTCCAACAAGCGCTTCTTATTTAATTTTTTCTTCTCAGGTGGAATGATTTAACCTGTTTAGGTTTCATTGCGGTATTATAATACACACAACAAGTATTTAATTTACTGTGTATAGATCTATTTAAATCTCAGGTCGAGGTGCATACGTCTATAGGTTTTCAATTTAAAAGACGGTTAATAAAGAGATTAGGAGCGGGGAGGCTAAAGTGAATAGGGCGGAGGAAGTGGTAAAAAGGGTTGTACCATAATAGTGTCCGTAGGTTGGGGTGGGGGATTAGACAGAGGATGATACGGAACGGGAGGGGGATAATGTCCTATTTTCTATAGGTTATTGTTAAACAGTATACATGTACAAGTTCGATCAGTCCACGGACGGACGCTGAATAGACTGAATCAGTAGTAAATGGGGTATTATGAACTCGTCGACTAACCAGACTGATAAAGTAGAGTAACAATAATTAAGCTAGACCTTTATATATATAGTTGTGTTAACTGAGGATTATTACAATATAGATTGATGTAAAGATTTTCATCTGTACTGTAAAGTAACATACATGTACCAGACATCATAATACACTACGTATACTTGAAATATAATTATGATTAATACATATCTACACAGTGTACCATCCGTTTACAATGAAAACAGAAACTGCAATAAAATAATTGTTTTTAGATTGTTCAGAGATGGTTTTAAACTTCTTTTTTACAAACCCTTAAATGCTTTTTTGGTCATTTTATTTGCACATTTCCAGTTTCTAACGGTTCTAACCCAAAACCTGTACAGTGGAACCCTTTTGATGGATTATAGACCAACAGACGATCTTGAAACGAAATACAAACAATATTGGGTCTATTTTTAAACTCATTTCCCACCAAAACTTCCAAAATCAACCGAAAAGGTGAGGCTTGAAAAGAATTTTTCAAAATAATGAATTATTCTCTCCCGGGTGACGGGAAACTCATAATCAAGTTTCATTAGCCTTGTGCTTTTGAACTTGTTGCCTTGTTTTATGAACTTGTGTAGTACGCAGCGTTTAGCGTCACATCTTGTGAATCCATTTTCGGTTTGAGTATTTGACTCGATTTTGGGGTCACCCGAAAATGTAAGAATGTCACGGAGGGTGCGGGGACGGCGGTATGCAACCATTGGCGGATTGATTGTTTTTCAGAGGTCTGTTTCATTTAAGATTTGGTTGCATTGTTTTAGGACTTTTGGTAATTTGGCAGTGGCGGGGCTATATGTGATCACGAATGGAATTCTATCAGGTGGTGATGGGTTGTCTTTTTTGCTAAGTAGGTCAGTTCGGGAAACCAAGCGGCCTCGGTCAATTTGGTTGTTTGTAAGGTCGGGGGGATAGTCACAATTCTCAAAGTATTTTTTTTAGTTTGTCTAAGTGTCTTTCTGAGCTTTCGGTCTGGGAGCAGTTACGTCGTACCCTGAGGGCTTGACTATATGGAATGCTTCTGAATATGTGTCTGGGATGGCATGACGAGGGAGGGAGAAATGTGTGGGAATCTGTTGTTTTGGAGTACAGTTCGGTCTGGATGGTTCCATTGTCTATTTTAACGGTGAGGTCAAGGAAGTTATTTTTGTTTTGGAAGACTCGAATGTGAATTTGATCTTGGGGTGCGATGTGTTCATGGTTTCTTGAAAGAGTGATAACGTGAGAGGGGAATCTGACCAGATAAAAATATATCGTCAATGAATCGTTTCCATGATTTATAAAGGATACAGTTCGGTTGTTGTGTGATTTTGTCTTCTATTACCCCCATGTAGATGTTTGCGTAGGAGGACGCAACAGGAGTGCCCATGGCAGTTCCCTCAATCTGTAGGTAATCTTGTCCATTGAACTGAAAATTATTGAGGGTGAGGACCAACTCGAGAAGGCGAATCAGTTGGTTTGTGGGGGTGTATGGTCCTGACGGATGTTCAAAGCACTATTGCATGCTTGGATGCCCTCGTTGTGTGGTATGTTAGTGCAAAGCGAGGATGCGTCAGCTGTTACCAGTATGCTTCCTGGGGGGAGGGTGTCCTGTGTGAAATTAGTGTTTGCGACATGATTCAAAAAGTCAGTGGTGTCTCTCAAATTTGAGGGGAGTTTTTCAACAAGGGGGCGAAGGTGAAAGTCGAGGAATCTCGAAATTTGAATTGTTGGGCAAGCGCATCCTGAGACGATGGGGCGTCA
>JZLH01S0098440.1:102906-131923 GCA_001188425.1 Eucidaris tribuloides
ATTCTGGGTTTATATTGAAAACTGAAGTTTGTTAGTCTTTTAGCAACTGAAAGTGGCATAAATATATAAAACAAAAATGTGCTATCTATAATGATGAACATATTTTCAAAGCCTTATATATTTCTCCTTAATGTTGTTCGAATAATAACGTACACTCTTTTGTGTAAACGATACCTTTCTGTATCGTCCGTGTAAAATATGTAACTTTATGTAAATTTTCTCTTAAAGACGATATGAACCCTAAAGTTTGACGAGAGAACAAAAACTACCTCTACAGAAAGAAAATAATGATATAATCGGTGCACTCTCATCTTCGCATTGCGACAATTAAAGTTACAGATTAGTAGTAGTAGTAGTAGTAGTAGTAATAGTAGCAGCAGCAGTAGTAGCAGCAGTAGAAATATTATTACCTTATTTATTTCGGCAAATCAAGAACAACAAATACAATATTATGCAACGTAAATAAATAACTAAGTAAATAAACGGGTAAAATAAGGTAACTAAATGACTGTAGTCAATAATGATTGTCTGACCCAGTCCAGTGTATGCTAACATAGAAACTGAAAAAGCCAGCAGAAACAGTAATATAAGGCATATATATAATAACTGCAATTGATTCAACTTACCTAAGACAATTAATCAATATCTATGTTAAATCGTGATCATGGCGAGAAAACGTAAAAGGGCAATGCATATTTTCCTCTAAAATAAATCAAGTCCAAATGATTTTTTTTTTTTTTTACGCACGACTTTTCCTCATTACTGGGGTTTTCATGAAATAATGAATGATATACTTATTATGCCACTTACAGTTGCTCAGAGACTTGAAATAGTGGATAATCTTTAGTGCTTAATATAAACCCGAAATGTGATAAACAGTTTTTGTTTTGCAATTTCCCCCATCTGTATGACTTTTCGAAGTTACCTACCCCACTGGATTCTACAAAAACAATGTCAAGATCCACCCATGCATAGAAAGCTAAACAACCAATTTTACTCTCATAACATTTTCTAATAATACACTCCTGCTCATAATTATGGAATATTTTGTTGATATTTAAGTTCTTTCTCCTATATCGTCCAAAATTTTCGAGACAAGTATATATTTCACAAAAGTATGTTAAGCAATTTTTGGATTTCATGAGATGACTTAAGTAAAAACTAAAGTAGGTTTGAGCGCAGTAACAATTATACATTTTTTTTTAATCCACAAAAATCATGAAAAGGTATTAAATTAAAGTAATTTAAAAAAAGCAGAAAACTGATAAATTTTGATCTAATGTCAGTTATCACTAAATTAACATTAGAACAGTGTCTGCTACAAGTCTAATAACGCGCGTAACCACCACGTGACTCAACAACAACAACAACACCACCTTTTATAAACACAGGATTTAGTGTCGAGTCGGACGCTACAAAATGCTCAAAATTCCTGAAATACTTAGATTATAAGTGTTTCAACTGGGGTGAACAAATATTAATCCCAGACGTACCGTTCACGGAAAAATGACAACTTCTAAAATGTTTTTTAAGTATCCCAGAATTATGAGCATGAGTGTAATTGTATAACAAAGATAACAAGTACGAAATTTTCACAGCAAAAACCTTAGACAGTATACTTGATTCCGGGAACCGTGTCTACTAAATTAAGGAATTCTTCCGATCTTGCCATTTCCCTTTAATGAAATTATGTTTTAATTGAATTTTAGTGAAGTTATTCATTTTAGGTTAAGTGTGATTATTCACATACGTATTCAATATTTTTTTTTCTTGTCATGTTATCACTTGTATTAATTCACATCATCACGAAATATTTTAGTGAAATGAAAATAAAGAATCGACGGCAAAATGACCAACATTAAAGTGAAGTAGGAATCATTTTGCAAAACATAGCCAGTGCGAAATCACACCATGTTTTCACAAGAGAGCAGCCGTTTGAGAAGCCTCGACACGGACTTCCATACACGTTATGCTCGTATATCAGCCTGTTAGCACAGACTACGTTACCATGGAAACTGATACAGTGGGTGCACCCGTTTGCGAACGCCATTTTGAAAGCCTTTTATTGCATGTAACATTCATGGTTTGAGCCAGGGCCGTCATTAGATCATTTCAAAGGCAGTGGATTGCTTTCAACATCGCCTGCAGACCAGTGAATAAGATTATACTCTCAATGCCCCTTAGCTATTATGAAGGCAATTGCTGTTGATAATCCTGGGGGTAATTACTTAGAATTGTGAAAAAATGTGAAAGAAACTAATAGCCGTTTAGTGTCGATTCGTATGGTAGGAGTTTTTTCTCTGCGCGGAGAAATTAATGAAAATGCTCAAATCAGTCTAGAACGGTCACCATTAATCCACTTAAATTACTGAGTTCTAGCTAGCTAATTTTTTGTTAAATGGTTTCCAGATGGCATTGTTCTTTTCCTAATTCATTGTATTTGTACACAATGTTAATTTTAGCATGCAAAAGAGATTCCCCTGGCCTTAAATGGGGTTTGCTAGTGGCTTGTCAACCAGGGTAAGAGAATATCTCTTCGAGAAAAAATATGAGCTACGCCATATTAAACAGTTTTTTTTGCCACCCCAGCGACGTAAGTATCGAATTTTTGTACAAGCTTCAAACAGCACCACCACACCGGGGGGGGGGGGGAGGGGAGGGAGCCGATCGACGCAAGGGGCCTTGCCAAAATACAATGTTTTTTCAGCCAAAAGCAACGACAAGCATGGGCAGTGGACCGCTCGGCTTGTGAACATTGATTTGCGGCCATCCCCCCCCCCCCGCGAAACATTTCTACCCTGGGCAAGAGTAGCAAAACAATGGGGGATTTTCGAAAAAACAGTACAGCCTCTTAAATACGCTATACTGTATAACACCGTGGAAGACCCGTTTAAAAATTGTCAAACTTTGCTATCTGACATATCTGACAGTGTTTGAATGGACAAATAGACACCGTAGAACACATAAGTTCGGACAGTTATGCTGTCACTAATACAATATGTGCAGATACAAATTGGCACATTAATTATTCTCAGCCGATAGGAAATTCTGCAACACGGCAGTCTATGGGGGAAAGCTGGAATGGTTTCTCGTTGATTTTCACTTTTTCAAAGCACTTAATGATCGTTTTAAACTGCAGTATTTCCTGGGCTTCATTTTCAGACTGTATCAGAGACAATGGTAGCATAGGGAATCATGAAGCTCAGATTTTTTAAACTGGAAACATTGTTATGCATTGTCTTTTAACTTATAATTGGGGGTGTACATGGTCATTTTGACGACTGACAAAAATGACATCTGGGTAGGAGATTTTGTCGAACTTCGAGCATAAATGGGAAGGTTTCACACCTCTCCCCCTCCCCAATCTAGTGAGCGGCCCTGCTTTGAGTACTAATGTATTTGTTATATCACTACTTCAATTTAATTATGTACATATAACTGACATTGATGGATTAATAATCAATAGTATTGCGGACTATTCGTTTATCTGCACTCGATCAGACACACATCATTGCTATGATGAATATATAACTGTCGGTGGGTTGGTCTCCCACAATGAAGAACACATGAGTTTCGTTTTCCAGTTGTGCTGCACATTAGGTCTATATACGATTACAATCATTATGCCGAATATTTGTACAGTCATGTTTCTATAGGCACTAACAGCAAACTCACAACAGTGAGGGCAGGCAACTATTTGTTTTGTGTTCGCCCCAATATTTTCAATAAAAGAAGGAAATAAAAGTGAACATTCAAAATGGAGAAACTTGTCACAGAAGACTTAATACACTTGACGTCGGACCGGGAAATTGCAATTATATCAAATTAGGATAATACTCTATTAACTAAAATTGACTTACAAATTGTATACAAACATTCAATTGCTTAGTGGCATCTTGGATATAGCCCCGATAATAGATCATGTGTTCTATAGGTTCTTTTTAGAGACTCCAATTGGCTTTGTTTTAAACAACGAAATTGTTAAACTAATTGTAATTGTTACATTATTTACAAAAATCCCATTTATCTCCGGAAAATAATATAATTATGCCAGGGCTGGCGCTTTATTTTGTTTTGGTTTTAACTTTGTCCTTTTTAAATAAAATATATTTCGATTTGTTTGATTTAAATTGAATTTCTATGATTTCAATCATTTTTGTTAGAAAAAAGTGCTTCTGTAAGTGTGAAAATGGGTTAATTTGAAAGACTTGGAATCAATCCATCATTTAAAACAATTAGACCTTCAAAATTTAACCCAAACAATTTGAAAAAAAAATCAAATCTTTATTTTATTTCTGATTTTTCCCACCATTATCGTTAAATGCGCAACGAATTGAATTCGAACTACCAACCCTGCTGTTTACATACGCACACACACACACACACACACACACACACACACACACACACACACACACACACACACACACACACACACACACACACACACACACACGTACATCGCTGTCAAACGAAAGCCTCCTTACAATTCATAAAAGTATGTTATCAGTCGGTGACCAGTATTTTAGTACTTCATTTCTTAAACTTTTAGAATGACGTCCCACTCAAAATACGGGAATGCCCCTAGGCATAGCTATAGTAGTAGAAGTAGTAGTAGTCGTAGTAGTAGTAGTAGTAGTAGTAGTAGTAGTAGTAGTAGTAGTAGTGGTAGTAGTTTGTGGATAATTCTTGTACAATTATTTTACTCATCACATTTCGGACAGAATTGTGCAGATATCCAGTATGCCTATTGTAAAGTGTTCACCAAATATATAATATACCCGTGTTTTATTATGCTCTTTCCTAATCAGTATTCATGTGCATCCACTTTACATATAAATTAAAATCATTTTCATTCCATTTTATTACTTTTTAATGGGAACAAACATGAAGCTACAATCTAAAAGATGAAATGCATTTTCGACATTTAAAACGGCCTAGGAGTAACAACACTTTCTTCATGTTATATCCAACTCTTACGCAACTGGATCCACATTTATATTGTTAATTCACCTGGATATTATGTTAAATAATAATAATACTACTAATAATAAAGGACATTTATATTGCGCAGATACTATAATAAAATACTCTACTGCGCGTTACAATATAATTATTTTGAATATACATGTTACAAACACAATTCAGGTTAAATTCCAATATTAAGCAAATGGGTTTTTAACCTCTTCTTAAACTTATTTACGGAAGGTGATTGTCTCACAAGCAATGGAAGATTATTCCACAGTTTGGGGGCAAGCATACAAAAATGCTCTGTCACCAAGGGTAAATGCAATATTTAGAAAGTGTTGTCACCCCTCGACCCTGTGAGTTTATAGTGTGGTTTACTAGTACTAATCCTCCTTACAAAGCTTTTCAAAGCATCTCTATTGTCGATATATTGAGTTTCACAAATTGATATATTCGCATTTTAATTTTTTTATTTTATTTAATTGGATGATACTTGAAGCCAGTTTCATAGCACTAATCCTCTCTGTAAACGCCTTTTAAAGCATTTTCATGGTGTATATATTGAGTTTATGTATATGAGTTTATATGTGTAATTTGCATATGCTTTCCACATTTTTGTATTTATATGCATATACTTCACTAAGAAAAAATACTCCCTTTTCATTCTATTTGTTTTTGTTTGGATTTATGTGAGTTTTTGCAGGATAAACATTAAGCCAACATTATAGCACTAATCATCTCTATAAAAGGTTTTCAAGGCATCCTTATTGTCTCTATATGGACTTTCGCAAAATTAATATATTCTATATTTTCATTATGCCCTCCATATGTCTGTATTCATTATGCATCAACTCTACAGGTTAATCAAAATCTCTTTTCATTCCTGTTTGGTTTTATTTGGGGTTTCTTTGTTGATAAGATGATATATGAAGCCACTTTTGTGGCAGGTTTACACCCTCTACTATCTACATTATCGAATTTCACACAAAGGTCAATACTACTGACACCTTAGAATCAGGGCACAACATTGCTTATTGATGGGAGCCTCTGATTTTGTCCGTCTATCCAAATGATGTTAATTTTAGTTCATGTAACAAAAATTGGAAACGTGTTAAAAGACACAGGATAACATTGTGGAGCCCTTCAAAATTTAAATTAAAATTGTCAAACTTTGCTATCTGAGCTACATAGGAGTGTTTGAATGGACAAATGAACACCCTAGCATACAA
Source organism: Eucidaris tribuloides (assembly GCA_001188425.1). Taxonomy (NCBI): domain Eukaryota; kingdom Metazoa; phylum Echinodermata; class Echinoidea; order Cidaroida; family Cidaridae; genus Eucidaris; species Eucidaris tribuloides. Next base: position 109,104 of record JZLH01S0098440.1, read on the forward strand.
AAGTTTGAAAATTTATGCTGCCACTGGCAAGATATGAATGAATAAACAATAAGTACTCTGGCCGAGTACAAAATAGCCTAGATCTACACACAATAAGTCTATGGGAGCAAATGGGCAGGTGAATCCGGTCAACTTACGATTTTTAAAGCACAAAATAATCTTTTTGAAATACAATTTTTCAGGGCTTCATTTTTAGACCTTATCAAAGACACTGGTAGCATGGGGAATCATGTCGTTCAGATTTTTGTTTAACTGGAAAACAATATTATACAATTGTCATGTGATGTTCTCAACGGAAGATACTACAAAAAAAAATCAATTTACTCATCTATTTCTATCTTATATGGGCCAGACATTTAGAATATTGTTAATTATAAAGGGCAAAATGGGCAAAAACTCATGAAGGCCACAGACTTTGGATATTTTCCTAGGCGTGGCCTTGCATAATTTTTACAATAATGTTTGTTTTTACAATGTTGTTCTTTTAATGTATCTCAAATAGGGCATGTGTAATTTTGTATGATAGGCGAACGTTTATATTTTAGAATGCCGAATAGATGATGATGATAATAATAATAATAACAATGAGAATATTTTAAAAAATTAAATAATAATAATAATAATAATAATAATAATAATAATAATAATAGTAATGAAATTATGATATTTCTAAATTAAATTTCCTTTAGAAAGAAATAATTTCAAAAGGTTATTATCAGAGTACTTGCATATACATGTAATTACACACATATACACACACACATTCATATTCTTATATATATATATATATATATATATATATATATGATTATACATCAAGGAATGTAAGGTATATATATATATATATATATATACGCTTACATTCCCTTGATTGTATATATTTAGCTTTGATAATAGTGAATAATATTTATGTTTAGCATTAACTGAAAAAGGCACCCATGTGCCTAACTGTAATATATAATTTGTATATATATTTGTTTTAATAATTTAACAAAAAATCAAAACGAAAATAAAATACGATCATTATCATCATATGGCTTCATGTGTTACATTTCAAAAATTCTCATATATAGTCCAAATCTTTTATATATTAATTTGAAAACAAAAAGAAATAAAAGTGAAAATCACATGAATTTTACCTGTGTTCCTAGGCCTTATGGACTGGATTCCCCAACAACGTTTACGAGAGGCATGCGTAACATAACAAGCTCGCGTCGAGATCGCACGCCTTTTATCCACCCGTTGTCTTGCCTTTCGAATCGCAATAATGATGCTATATCTATGGAAAGTCTCGTCTGAACTTGTCACGCCCGTCACCCTTCATATAACCGAGTGGATGACAATGAAAATGAAAGGTAAACACATGTGGCGCTTTCATATGGTTCCCTGCGTCATGTATATAAATATCGTCGATGGTGAACCCTGTTTTCCGCGTGATGTTGCCGTTCAGTGACGTTTCTGGTTTTGTGTGCTCCATTAGGGCCGTTTCTGATCGTTTTCAATTTCAGTTTCAGTTTCGGTTTAATTACTTTCTTTAACTTTTTTTCAGAATATACGGAGCAAAAAAAAAACATATTTTCAATATATACAAAATAACAATATATTTGTAAGACCTATTCATACATGTCACAAGCGAAATAATTGTATACATTAATAGTAACATTTATTTGACTTTTGTGTAGTATATACAGTAAACAATTAATGTTTTACTTTACATTGCAAACCTTCTGTAAATAATGTGATATTTTCTATTATTTGGATCAATATTGTTGTACTTTTAGGAAGTTGTTTTGTCGTGCCTGTTTTCTTTTCTTGTTTTTGTTTATATTTTGTGCAATACAAGCCCCTACATTTTAAACTCGCTTATTGAGAGTCCTCCTGCATGGCTTTGTCTGACAGTAATAATTACTTTCGTCATATGCAAAAAAATTTGCCATGACCATAATATTATTTAAATGTTATTATATCAAATTGTATTAGAATTATGTATGACTTTGACAAGCAGAAGCAATAACTGAAATGAAATTAAATTTCAGGAAACTTTGCAAACAAATCTTGGCAATGCGAGTTGCACCCGACACCGATCGTAGCCTTTATTGATGCCCATAATTCCTACAAAAACAAAAACAAAACCAATCTTATTTAATAACATACGACGGGAGAATAAAAAGTTAAGGCTGAATGAGAAGGAGCTATGCACGGTAAAACGAAAAAAAAATCATACATTGAAATCAACTTTTTCTGATACTACTTGCATTGTTTTGTGTCACATGTCTTGTCTTGTTTTTCTGTTAAAATTATGTTACATTGGCAGATGACGGCTCCGAAAATGGTCATTTTGGTAAACTTTTTAATGGCAACGACTTGTCTTTCCAGACATGAGTCACGGTTTTAAGAGTTTAAAACGCTGAAAGATCCACCCAAACGCAATAGCAATGTATCATCCCTGAGAATGCAATTTCGTTAAGCTATTGGCTTAAGATGTAGCAGAGAATGGAAAAAGAGCCTGAAAAAACAAAACAAAGATGACCTCTGTCTGGAACGCCAAGTCTCTGCCATCAAAAGTTTGTCACAAATGATCCTTTTCAGAAACCTCAACTCCCAATGTGAACACTTTTCTAAAAAAAAGAACAAGCAAAACTATCTGAAAAAACCGTGCAGTTAATATAAAAAGGGGGTTGAATTAATGCCCGACTAGTATCATTGCTGTAACATTACTCCTTTTTAGTCAGCCTATGTAATTGTGACATCTCCCCTCGTAAAAAAAAAAAAATTAAGATAAATATTGCCACACGGTACATGTAATTATCTTACACTTGTGACATGTTCAAAAATAAGTAATGTCCATGTTGAAAGCCATAACAAGACAGTGTGATCTTCAAAAGTGATTTGGCCTAACACTGCACAGAATATGCAGATGTAAGATCAAATGGCATGCACGGCAGTTAGCAGCGTCGATAACCGCTGAATCCATTATTTTATGTATCTTAAATGTTGTCGAAGTACTTGTCTGCAATGTGTACACTTGCTACTGAAGTACTGGTGCAAGAATTATGGTATTGTTGTTATCGCTTTTAGATTTTCTGTTTATTTCAATACAATACATCATCAAAGACCTATATAAAAAAAATGTACTTGCACGCAATATTTACACTGACTACGGCTTGTTTATATTATGTGTTATTGTGAAAGGATGAGGACATTGGATTAGTGTACTATTTAAATATCTATTCATGTTCTCTAGTAAGGTATGTTTGTTTTAGGGCACCGCACACCTAAATACACAGGAAATCCAAAAATGTTCATTTGACCCAACTGGGAAGCTGCTAAGAAGGGGTGGAATTGATCGATTGTTAAATGATATTTCCTGATAGGAATGGAATAGATCTTCATTGCTGTTTTGAAATAAATAATGGGTTGTGTATAGAACAACATATGAAGTGTTATAAACACTACACAAAAAGTAAGTCCCCTCCCCCTTTTTTCAAAATACCAAATCTTTTTAACGAACTAATTTGGCAGGAGTGTTTCTGGTTTCTGCACTCATTCACTAATTATGTGTAAATAAGTAATAGATCCACCAAGTCATGCATGAGTGAGCACATATTAAAGCTAAAAATTTCACTTTTCACGATTCACGGGGATCATTTTGGGGGATTTGTGTGATACAGGATTGTAACAAATTCTGTTTCTGGTGAATGATTCAGTATTATTTATGTTAATCATCCATCTTTTGATCCTCTTACACCTCCCCAGACACTTTTCACATATTTTACGGTTCAGTGTGCTCAATTCAAAATGCTCATACTTCCTAAATTTTGAAATTGTAAAATCCATTAAGTTAGTTGGGATAGATCAAATCGGATATTTTTCAGCAAAATATATCGGCACGTTTTACGAATATTCTTATATTGTAACCATGTTATGGTTGAGTGAGCAAACTTTTAAAGCCAAAAATGCATTTTTGTACTGTTAGTTTATCATAATAAATGGCACCTGCAACATTCGAAAAGTGGCAATTTGGCCTTTAATGCATACTCACCCACGCACAACCTGACGAAAAAATTGCATTTTCACATAGGAGCTAGTCAATGAGTGTAAGAACACCCCTGAAAATTGTTCTGCTCAAATTTGTGTCGTTGAAAAGTCATGGTATTTTGAAAAAGTGGGAACTTACTTTTTGTGTAGTGTTTAGTTTTTGAGCCTCGGGTACGGAGGCACAAATCGAATTCTCCTTTACACCTTGTAAAGTTAATTGCTTTGAGGAAAAAATGTTCATCTCAATGGCTCACTCAGAAAGGAATGAGCCAAATCATTAGGGGGAGTAGATCGCAAACACCCCAATTTGACGCAAGTGATCGTATACAATGAATGGGAAAGGGCTTTAAAAACTCTGCGGCATGGAGTCAATGGGAGCGGTTTATGACAGCATTTTTTTCAGAAAAACTGCCGAATTGTGTGCAATACGTGTACGACTGTCCTAAAAGAATTTCCTAAATTACTGTGGTAGACTTTTATTTAGGCTTAAATGTGAAACAAATGTAACGGCCGATTTACAAGGTACGCAACCACTTCGTTTAGTAATCATATGCATGTACTATTTTTTTATGACGGTTTTCTTGTCAATATAAGGTACCGATTCCAATTTCAATGAGTGGCAAAGGTAAATTATTGTTCAGTTCTCAAAATATTCAATTTTTCAAAAGGTCATCATTCTCTTAATGGCTATGTGGATGTTGCTTTTTTATGCCTTTCCCATGTGATGGTACTCAAAACCCTGATATGTTTCTTCTACAGACGCAAATATTCAAAACTGTTGCCATGAGGTAGAGCCACAGTGTACTCTCGTGTTTAGAGTAACTTCTCAGCATCCCCGGCCCTTTGTTAACTTATTGATGCATTTTGTCCAATTATAATTGTATTTACGGACTAGTATTTTGGCATTCTGTGTATTTTCAGTGAAGGGGATATAATAAAAAGGGAAAATATGAATATAAAAAAACCGATCCCCACAAATGGACTTGTATATATTCCTTTAAACGACCGTTTCCTTATCACAATGGTGCTCTCCTTATCCTACACAAGAATCTTATTACAATATGAAACGTAATGTAACATTGTCAGGGACGTTATTTTGTAGCCATTATGCTTATGACGAACCCCTCCCATGTAATAAATTTCGTGTCAATGACTTTTCGCTATAATTATACCATTGATATGTAGTGTTTATTACATGGAAATAAAACAATCAACATGATCAATCAATTATATGGGGAGACTGTGATATATACTTCAAAATTTAACCACACTGTTTATTGCAGAAACCAGTTACAATTTACAGAAACTCGCGTACACAAATTTATTTATTTCATTAGTTGAATATTTTATTAATTCCATGACGCCAATTTTCTACAGACCCTTATCTCATATTAAAGCCAATGGCTAACATTTACCACAGTTAAAAAAGCTACATAATCCTCCATGCTCCAAGTGTCTTTGATAAGGTCTAAAAATAAAGCCCTGAAAAAAATGTATTTCAAAATGATTATTTAGTGCTTTAAAAAAGTGAAAATCGTAAGTTGACCGGATTCACCTGCCCATTTCCTCCCATAGACTTACTGTGTGTGGATCTAGGTTATTTTTTACTCGCCCCGAGTACAAATTGTTTATTCATTCATATCTTGCCAGTGGCAGCATAAATTTCCAAACTTTTGTATTCTAGGATGTTAACGTGTCCATTCAAACACTACTATGTAGCTCAGATAGCAAAGTTTTACAATTTTTTTTTAATTTGAAGCTCCACAATGTTAGCCCTTTACTTTCAAATATACTAAAAAGTACCACCCCCAATATTCAGTAAAAACTTCTTCAATTGTAGGCCTACAATGCATTCCTGCCCAACCCGTACGTGTAACGATATAAAGACTTATGCAATCCCCCCCCCCCAAAAAAAAACCAGAAATGGCTCGTGATTTATGAAACACTCTGCTGAAATTTTACACACACAAAATCTTGATTTTTTTTTACACGTTATAGCTATCTACACATCATATACCAAAACTACATCCTACTTTTTTATATATACAGCGTGGCCCAAAAAGAATGCTACAGATGCGATCGTTAATTTCTTCAAAATCATTCACAAAATGTCATTGGTGATTATTTCATGGGTTAGAACATTCTTTTCCCAAGAAAATGATACTATGATCATTAATTTTGATTGAGGTGTTTTGGATTTGAGGGCTATTTTTCGGAGGCAATGTCGTTTCCCAAATTTACTATTTTTTACACTCCAGTGATCATCAGAATACCGAAATATTCTCGCGTCTCAGCATGCCATACCAGACAAACCACGATGACAATGGAGACATAGCTCGCATCGTCTTCCTTATGAAAGTGAGGGCATTCCAGCCCTTCGTCATCGTGGTTTGTCCGGTATGGCAAGCTGAGACGCCAGAATATCTCGGCGTTCCGATGACCGCCGCTGTTGAAAAATTGGCAAATTTGGGACATTGAATTGCCTCCGAAAAATGGCCCTAGAATCAAAACGCCTTACTTAAAATCAATTTTCTTGGTATCATTTTATTGGAAAAAGAATGTTCTAACTAACAAAATAATAATTAATGTCATTTTGCCGATAATGGTGAAGAAATTATTGATCATACTCGTAGTATTCTTTCTAGGCCACCCTGTATATTACTGTGGTGACTGCATGCATATTTGCTTTCCCTTTTTTACAATGACATGCATCCTGACCTCGAAGAAAATATAATGTATTCATTATTTATGTTCACAATAGCTCTGCACCCTCTTGCTAGTCCCTATCTGTATCCGTTTTCTCTCTACATAATTGAAAATTATCCCAAGCAGCGGCGTCGGTCCTTGGTGTACTGATGAGGGGTAGTCCCCCACGAAAATATTGGGGGTGAATAATTTTGACATCTCGACAAATTCATAACAACTAATGCACAATTATGTTAAAAAAGCAATGCAAGACATTACAAAACGGCATTGAACTTTCTTGTCTTTCTTTTGCCCCCTCCCCCCCCCCATGTAAAAAGATGGATCGACGCCACTGATTTCAAGCGTCTGCCATAAGATTTAACACTTACTGCCATGATCCCTTCCATTATTCCGATTACAAAAAAGTACCATAATATTTACAGAATGTAAAATGTATAAAAATACTTACACCAAATTACCATATTATCATGCTGATTAAGTCATAATTGTTGATATAAATGTACTTACTACTTACTATATGTACAACATTACTTCTAAAATGTTTTGAAAATTGAATGTTATTATGGATACTTTTTTTAAAATGCGATTTTGGTTATTTTGCAGAAACAAATAAAACGAAACGACATGAGACGAAACATACCTGGTAGACACAAATCGCAGATCTATAGGCTTGGAAACATGGGTAGTGGCCCAACTATGTGAAATGTGAAATTGTATTAGAGCAAGTATAACTTTTCCGTATATCCTTTCCAAATTCAATTTGCACGATTAAAACAATTCTGGCATTTTAAGACCCACAGTTTATGGATACAAGACAAAGTATTTTCACAGTACACTGTTCACAGGAGCCCTGCACCTTCCTGTTGCTATCTTTCCCAGTTCTATCCTTGTGTACACATTAATTAATTGTCCCAAGGGTCTGTCACGTGATTAAGTTAAACTTAAAATGTTACATTGTTACGAATCTCTGTGAGCAGTATCAAATTAAAGAAGAGAAAATATGCTTTTCAACCATGTGCAATTTTCTTTTCATATGTGTTATTAAGATATAAAAATATCTTCATCAATCTCGGTTTCTTTTTTCTGGGACGCACTGTATAATAAAATGTAATATTATATGTATATATATAATACAATATTATATTATATATATATACAATATATATTATATATAATACAATATATATTATATATGCATATATATATATTACCTATACAGTATGTCCCAGAAAAAAGGAAACCGAGATTGATGAAGATATTTTTATATCTTAATAACAAATATGTAAAATAAATCGTACATGTTTGGAAAGCATATTTTTTTCTTCTTTAAATTGATACCGGTCACAGAGATTCCCATTCACGCATGGCTGAGCAAAGACAATGAGAAGGGACACAGTCATAAAATCATTTGCACGAACAAATTTGAAATTCAAACAGTCATGTTTGAATGTATTCAGAATATCTTAGACATTGGAGGACATCATTGAAAAGCCCATTTTATCTTCTTTCATATGATACCACATTTTTAATAAATAAGCCATGCATCAGTGAGAAAAGACAATATGAAAAGATGCATTCATTAATCCGGTTTTCTGGATTTGGCAGCCAACAACCAATCAATTACCTTGCGAACATGATTCGGAGCGTATTGTTGTTCCCCGAGCAAGATATTGTGTGAAGTCAGCCGTGCGTGAACCCTTTTGCTCAGATCGCTTCTAATTGCTCAAAATGTATTCACTCTGAAAATCACTCTAAAACAGGCATGTTTTAATTTTACTTGTTCTCTAGCATACATCATTCACTTTTTACGCATGAGGTGTCATTCAAAAGAAGAAATTATGAATTTCCAGGTCATGCTTTTGTTTCTTAAAAATAATTACATTTACTACCATGAAAATGCACTCAAAGATGGAATATGCGCGTGCAAATGAAAATTTGGTAGCACCAATATCCATTGTTTTAATTCAATAATACGTGACCGATGAATGATAAGTTATGCATCAAATGAAAGACGAGGAACAGAGCTTTACAATCATACCTAATTCATTGGAAAAATATTCATTATGAATATTTTTGCCATGAAATCCGGTTTCCTTTTTTCTGGGACACTGTATTACCGTATATTATGCATAGGATTTGCATAATGTTGGCGATACGTTTACTGAAATTATAAGGTTTTTTTCAGCAATCATTGACTATTCATATTGTCATATCTTTTGTGCTATAATGTGCAATTTATAAAAAATATGCACAAAATGATTTTTGGCATTAAGCAAATCTTTGTTAATTTGTATATGCATATGCTTATGCTTATGCTTATGCTTATTTGCATTTTAAAATGTAAGTGATACATTTATTGAAGTTTTAGTAATCATCACTAACCCTTAAAACTACAAATAGTCAGCTATTTGTCGCCATAATGTAGAATAATAAGTAAAGATGAGCTAAAATGATTAGAGGCATTAAGAAAACGTCCGTTATGCTTATATTTAGGATTTACATTTTAAAATGGTGGTGCTATCACTTTCAAAACAAGCTAGTCAATTTGAATATGAATTGTTTCAAATGGGGTCTTACGAAATTTGTATTCAAAATCTGATCAAATCTTCAGTATATTCTTTTCAAATTATGATAAATTCTGATCATATTTTGAAAAAAATGTATTCAACATTTGATTTAATTTGATTTTATATAGAAACCTTGTAAGTCCTCATTTGAAAATATTCCCATTCGTATTGCCAAGTTTGTTTTTAGAATACAGGTTGACTCAATGTGTAAGTTTCTAACACTTGTGAATCTTTGCATCTGTTCTGTTCCCAAATGTTGAATATTGATAAAATTCCCCAAAACGTAAGTGTATATTTGGCATCATGCTTTAATATGCATACTTTTATTCCAACAATTGAAGTATTGACGTGTATTTGACACGTTTATTTGACTCATGATTGCTTTATAATTATCGTTGACCCTGAAAAGATGAATGTAAGCATTTTATTTTTAATTAAAATGCAGAGGATATACCAAAACTTATCCGCAATTCTTTAGGCAAGCCTGTCTTAATTTGCATATTTTATGCCACAATATTATTATGTTAACATGCTGGGGATATGTTGACTTAATGTAGTTCTAAGTATTTCATTCTTATTTCTCACCATCAAAACATGTGTCTCGATATTTCATTTGTGCTACAATCTCAAATAATGACCAAAATTTGCCCTAAAAATTGATTTGTTGGGGTTTTTTCACCAAAGACGGCCTTGATTTATAAATTTCTCTAGTTACTTCGGGAATTATTCAAATATGAACTGTGACCCCCCCCCAAAAAAAAAAAGTCCAGATGAAGAGTTTTCCTCAGTTTTGATTGGATTATAGTGAAATTATATGTTTCCACAATAAAGACAATTAATTGCATACATTTGCCTAAATTAATATACGGCAATTTTTTTTTAATTTGGTAACGCAGCTAATCGTTTTCTTTGCATTTTTGTGATGTAGTGACGTCTAATAAAAGTTTATTTCAAGGGGTGCACGTAACATCTTTTTACCCACAAGACTAAAATTTGTAAAGTCATTTACCACAAGTCAACCTTTATGCAGGTTAGCCTAACTGGCCCGACTTCTGCAAACTCAACCTCAAAAAATTACACAAAACCCCTTTGGGGGGGGGCGGGGAGTGCTGGAGGGGGTTGAGGTGTGCAAGCAAGGGGCAGATTTCTGTGATCTTCATAATGTTTTTTTATTCGTATACTTGTTGCGATATGCAAAAGGATTTATTTTGAAGCTATTGACTTAATTTGCATATTCATACTCCAAAGATTAGCATCTAAATTTGTAAAGGGTATGTTAATCTAAATGTATAAGTGTCAATCATTCTTCACGTTTATAACATAGATGTTGGCATATCATTTTGTCATTATAAGAAAAATTAATCAAGATTTATAACAAGTTACTCGGTCTACCCCCCCCCCCGGCAGTCTTGCCTTAATTTGCATGTTGTGTGACAAAATGTGTATGTTAATTTGTTGATAATAGTATTAACTTAATTTATAAGGTTTTATTCTTATCCTTGTACATTAAAACATAAGTCTTGATACCTTATTCCAGCCAAAATCGTAAAAAATGCCCAAATTATGATTTTCACCAAAGACGACCCTTACTTGCATGTTATGATGTCATGAGTCATCTGATTGATTGAAGACTTATCTACATATCGTGTATGAGCTTCCAATGCATAGATCGAGACCAAATACGAGGAAACGTTTTGATTGAAATGTATTAAAACCGTTTCTGTTATACCAACACTACACTGATTTGCATAAATTTGCATAAAAACAATACGTGGGACATTTTTTGACTTTGGTAACATAGCTAAGCGTTTTCTACGCATTTTTTCCAATACAGTAACACTAGTTAGAAGTATATTTCAGAGGGTGCACGATACCCCCCCCCCTACCCGCTAGACTATATGCAAATAATTGTAGTTTTTATTATGTGTACTTTTTTTTTACATTGCAGTCTGAATTTAAGACTTAGAAAATGATGAAGAGATATTCTGGTTTACGTACATCGGCAGGACGACAAGTAACTTCAGAAAATTAAAAGAAAAATGTTTGAAATTGTTTTAATTTACCAATGACCGAAAACTTGCGAGGAAGTACGAACAATTCTTTAGAAATTACCATTCGCACATTTGTTTATCTTAAATCGTATTGTAAACGTATTTTACATGACAGTAATAATTATATTTACAGACCAATGCAAGTTTACATTTCGATTCGTAGGAAGGTTTTAATCATCTTTTTAACAGCTCAAAAAGTACATGTTTGAAATTGCTTTAATTTACCAATGGCCGAAAACTTGAGAGGAAGTACGAATAATTCTTTAGAAATTACCATTTGCACATTTGTTTATCTTATATCGTATTGTAAAAGTATTTGACATGACAGTAATATATTTACAGACCAATGCAAGTTTACAACATTTCAATTCATAGGAAGGTTTTAATCATCTTTTTAACGGCTCAAAAAGTACATCAAAATTTTAAATTATAAATTATTCAATTTTAACAGTTTCGAGTCATGAGAAACCTGGGTTTTTGATAGCATATTAGTTCAATTCATTATTTTCCAATAAACAATTCTTTCATTTTCAAGCTCTTTTTGTGCAAAGGTAATGCATTTTTATGATAGATGATTTCATTTTATGTATTTATTTTTTTCGTGTGAAATTTATAATGAAACAATTAAAAATCTACTACGAATGGGAGTAGTTGACACCTTTTGGCGATAAACATCATCAATTTGTTTGTAACGTAGTTCTATGTTCAATGAATACAGATAGAAATAGAATGCATGTATTTGATGTATACTCTGTAATATAGAGTACAGCAGATGAGCATTATACGATGAACATGCTTTAGCCCTAGATCTAAAACGATTTGTTTGCTCTGCAAATTATGACTAGAAATTCGCCTTAAAAGTGTGTTTCAAATAACATAGTCATACTCTGCTGTTGAGCTTGAAGCAGCAGTCACGTGTTGGTTCATCATATTTACGATCTTTTGATTCTGGTACGTCGCATCATTCGAAGTCGTGACACCAGAGCGGGTATTTTGGTATGCAACTTCCTGACTAACGTATCGAACTTCCCCTTGCGTAGCGGCAAGGCAAGTCGGCGTGTCGAATGCGTAATCGTACGTTGGGGTCTCGCTTTTGTCCGTGTTGAGTTCAATATGACTGGTGTGCTGACGCTCGTCTGTCTTCTGCGAACCAAATTTGCCCCTAATTTGTCGTCGTGTATATGGAAAAAACAAACAAAAATATTGAATCATAATTGTTAAAGAAAGAAAAATTGAACCAACTCACTGGAAAAAGTCAGAAGTTTCGTTAATTTACTGAAAACTTGGTTTCTAACCTAAAATCGTGATATTCAGATATTACTGTAAACATACACTGGGTTGTACTAACTTATTAACAGTTTTTAAACATGGCCAGTATTCTTCTGAAGTTATCTGTATGTGATTCCATCCAAGAAAGATGCGTTTTTCTTTCACGAACAAGAGAATATTCCCCGATACATTTCCATATCCATAATCATAATCATCATGATCATAAGAAATGAAACTACATAATAACTAACTAATTGAGTAAAATCACTTATCAAACTAAGCCAAATCCACAAAATGATACTGGATTTTTATATTAAATCCATTACGAAAATTGTTAAATTGTTGAATTGATAACTAAAATTTATGACGGTGATTGGTACAGAATTTGTATGTAATCATAAAGTTCTATTTTAGATTAGAATTACTCTTCTGGTAGCGAGTTTAAGTTACCTAAGGAAAATAGTGTTAGTATCAATAAACAATCACTTGATTCCATTTTTTTAAGACTCCAAACGGGATAAACTTGACTTTGCTAAGTTTCGGTCATATTTGAAATATTCCCTAAAAGAAACAAATATTAAGATAGACTAGTGTGTTAAACGCATACATCACAATTTCACCAAGTAATGAGTGTAAAACGTAACTTCAGATCGAAAAAAACACGTTGCTAGGTAAAAATCAGGGAAAAAACACCATTTAGCCGCAAAAAACTGCTCTATTAACTCTCGGCATGATTGTTCTCTATCTTCTTGCGCACAATTTAGCAATATTGTGTGTGTGTGTGTGTGTGTGTGTGTGTGTGTGTGTGTGTGTGTGTGTGTGTGTGTGTGTGTGTGTGTGTGTGTGTGTGTGTGTGTGTGTGTGTGTGTGTGTGTGTGTGTGTGTGTGTGTGTGTGTGTGTGTGTGTGTGTGTGTGTGTGTGTGTGTGTGTGTGTGTGTGTGTGTGTGTGTGTGTGTGTGTGTGTGTGTGTGTGTGTGTGTGTGTGTGTGTGTGGATGTGTGTGTCTACGTATTCGGGGGTGTGGGTGGCTGTGTGTGTGTGGCTGTGTGTGTGTTGTGTGGTGTGTGTGTGTGTGTGTGTGGGTGGGTGGGTGTGGGTGTGGGTGTGTGTTTACGTCCTTGAGTCCTGGTACAAAGAAAACAGACAAAAAAAGAAACGAAGTAAGCGATTATTCCCAGGGTCCATGTTGTTTCACAGGAAAAGGTATTTCGTATGACTTACTTGCGATAAAGGATGACCACTATTATAGTGATAATGACGGCAACAAGTATGACGGTAACTACGCCCCCTACAATAGCACCAACATTGGATGGCGTTTGACCTGTAAAAAGAAACACATACGTATTTAATTATAAAATAAGTGTTGGAATAGTAGTAAAGTGAGGGGTGGCTAAAGTCTAGCGAGGAAACAAAGTGATTAATGTTATTCTATACATGTTTGTTAATTTGAAATGGCTATTAAGGAAGGCCTTAATCCCCTAAGCCCAATTTAGAGCCACTATACGGCGCTATCGCTGCCAAAGTCAATCGTGTTAGCACCCTTCTGGTAATCAACGGACATGGACTCGGAGTTAACATCCTTCTGTCCTCAACAGGCGAACTAAGTGAAGGCAACGCGTATATAAAGGGTAGTCAAATATAACATTTTACAAATAGAGAGTCTTATCAAGTTTGATTTTCTTTTTAAACAAACGAACTTCTGCAAAGGATTAATTACAACTACGGTATTGTCATCGTTTATGTGTTAGTGTAGTTTTTGGTTTAAGTGAATGTGAACCCGAGCCAATTGTACAAGTATTTAGAATTAGGAAGGCGCAAATACAAGTTGAAACTCTTTCCTTTCAGTCCTACATTAATTAAACTCCATAACGAATTTGTGATAACCAGAATATTTTCCGTAGGGGCTACAATTTGATATCGTGAATTCCTTACGTAATGTAACGGGTTCCATGAAACTCCCAGTTCCGAAGTAAACAATCTGCAAAAAAAGGAAAATATCTGCAAATATTCTGACAAAGGTATATTGGCGTGGATTGGTAAACAACATTAATGAGGTACAGGTATGAGTCAGTATAGGTTGGAACTAAAAATGTACACAACGTATATCTGAGTTCTCTATACCCACGAAACGCAGCCGAGTTACATTTGGAGAAATTAATTAATTAATAATTACACATGTACACAATTCCTACTGACCCACGAAATAGACATATGTCCCATTTTGTATGAACTAGGTTCACTGTGCACCTTTAGCAATTATACACTGGGAGCACCTTTACAGGTTCAACTTTGCACCTTTCAGACCAATGTAACACCTGGAGCAAAGGAACAACTTTGCACATTTAAAGGTATGATAGGTGCAAAGTTGCACCTATATTGCTTAGTGGGCGGCCAGTAAAATGATTACTTGGTAACTGACCAACTAGCTGTTTGAAGTATGAATCCCTAAAAGCTATAACAAACATTGAGCCTGCTAGATAGGTCATTTTGGGAGAAAAAATAATGTTAAAAGATGCATGAAATTAAATAACTGATCAGAATAATGTAGGAGGTAGTTTGGGTGTATTGTAAAGGACATTAAATGTGTTGAATATTTACATCGTTTGTCACGGCTAGCTATGTCCTGTAGGCTAACTTTAATTTTTAACCAGATTACTAAACATTTAAATATTCTTAAATCCAAAGGTCTAAATTTTGAAAGAGGTTTAAACCTTGTACACTACAGACGAACATTTCAATGACAGCATGTATCTATTGTGACCCATTTTGTCATAAAACCTTTCGGTCAATCAGTTTGCACACTTAAAATTGTTAGCACCTTGAGATATTATTTTGCTGTTAAAATCGTCACATCGACCAAAATGCAGATTGTTTAAAATACATGTTCTATCCAAACGAAAATTCTTTACCGATACACTTAATTGAAATAAGTGTTTTCACATGTACTTTGTTTGGGGTGACATTACAGAAAATAAGTGTTAATGCATTTTTCATCAGTATGTATACACAACAAGATGATCATCGATTGGTTTACTTCCTTTCATGTTCTCAATTCAGCAGTTTAACTTTGTCCTTTTTCATTCTTTCATTCATTCATACATACATTCTTTCTTTCTTTCTTTTTGTGCCTTTCTTTTCTTCTTTAACTCATTTTCTTTCTTTTTTCGTATGGTATCAGTAATATACATCAACTATTACTTGTTGACAAATCTAGAATGATTTTCTTTTTCTCGAGTTACGGAGACTTTAAAATACAGTTTTAACATGAGCATGTACATTATCTTCTGTGGGCGAAAATAAACGCATGAACGTGGAATAGACGGCGCCCGGTGTGAGAGGACCATTTCTAGCCTCAAGAGTCTCTCCGGCTACAGGGTTGCGTCTTTTTCTCCGACCTCCTGATGGAGCGTTTCCCGTGCGGCAAATTGTCTCCTCGACCTCCTGGTTACTGCTACCAATTGTAACTCGATTGTCAGAAGGTAGGCTATTTCTGAAAACAAGAAAGCAAAATATGAAAATGATGGAATTTACTGCAGTTAAATAATTTTCTGGATATTATTCTCGCTAATTTGAGCTACTGCTTTTCCTGACACTTTTGTTGTCTGCAAATAGTCTTCCGTCGTTCATTTACTGATTTTTTCGACTTGGACTGTAGGGCATTGACCAAATAAAGCTGTAAAAAAAAGTTCCGTAGTCTCCAGATTGGTATTGAAAAAAAGCATTACAAATTGATTAAGATGAAGTTGCTGATGAGGAAAAGCCTTTGTTCTCCATTTTTTTTTCATGCGCACTGAGATAATTGATTAATTAGTGAGGCAAATTCCTCAGTCCCATTCGTAGAAGAGGGAATCACCGTCAATAGCGATTTCACAGACACGAACATGCATTACTTACTAGATCGGTCTTTACAGCTATGTTATTAATATTTATGAAGGCCTGTGACTCACATTTGAATGTTCTGTTTAAGAAGAGCCATTCACGCAGTCCTCCATTATATATACAATAGTTGTGCCTAAATGCCTCACCAAAGTTTCTATTTAATTTTCAAACATCTGCGGTTTCACAGAAGCATTGTGATTGCATAGGTTGTCGAGCACTCCCAAGTTTGCGAACGAGGATATGACGAAGTGACGTTCCAGCCACGGAATTTATTTTTGCACACGGTGGAAGTCCCTGGCAGTTTGTACACTGCTAAAACGTACTTGGTCACGACATTATAAATAACCGTCATAATTAATTAATTTTCTCAAAATCGCGCAAATGGTATTAGGATAGCAAACAGTATTTACGGGTTACGTAATATTTCAATAATTATCATAAGGGATTGGTAAAATACCACTGATGGGACTTTGGAAAATCACGATAAATGGCCTTGCCCTACAGTCCAACTACTACTGCTATCGATGCTGCAATTACAAGAACTTCTACTTTTGCAATAAACAATCTATTAAGTACTATTGCATGTGTTTGCATTATCGTTATCATTCATCACCATTTTCACTGTCTTTCTGGTCTAACCTACTCACCCTGCAAGGACCAAAGCTCTGTATGGTACATTTATCATCCCCTCGGCTTCTTCATAGCTCTGTATTCTGTCTCTGGCATATTCTGGATCAGTATCAGGGTCTGGGAGTATCACGTCCGAGTCACCGATGCGTACCACTATCAACTCATAACAGCTAAACGAGGACAGAAGCAAAGTCGTATTGATTTAATGTCTTCAAAAATAAGAGCGAGATTCGTCAACCAAATAAATGCATCTTTGCAGATGGGATGGAAGCGCTATGTATCAGCAGGTGGTACAGCACTACAGGCTCGGATGACTCCAGGATATTTGTGGAAGGAAAATTGTCCCAGCAGCCCGTCATGCAGTTCTTCTGCAGGGAGCACGTGACCTTTGGTTAAGCCATATGAAATATCTTCAAAAAGAAAAAGATGCAGACCAGTGGATTTCAGCCCACGCCCAAACTTGACCGTTACAGTAAATTACTGTAAATTCTTAAACCGAATTAGCCATGCTGTGAAAACGACCAAAGCCTTATGGTGTTATCAAATTAAATATGTAACGACATTTTCCAACATGCACATGTACGAAATACAATTTTCCATTGCAATACAATGCATCTGTTCTTTCACCTCGGTATGGTTACTTAATCGTCAAAAGGGAATATGTGGCGCTAATAGCAACACAAACAAAATCAAAATACAGATACCCGGGCTAGCCAATCGGTGCAGCTCCATGCGTTGTCAATACCAACCTCCAGAACGCTCTCTACCAGCAGGACCTTCATCCACTCTGCGGTACCTGTGTGGAATAGCTTACCGGAAAATGTAGTTGGAGATATTTCTGACGGGGGTGCACAATCCTTCAAAAGCAGAGTACATAAGCATCTTAAATCACTCATTTAACTTCTTTGTTACAACCCTTCACTCTAGCTACCCTAAGCTGCTGTGAACCACAGATTGGCCCATGTAGTTTCTCTGTTATAGTGCTCTCTAGCCTATACCAGAAACCGACTCTACTGTCACTCTCCATGGGGTATTGTTCACTTTAGCACTGTATATACAAAAAATATATATATCATAAACCATTTTAGAAAAATAAGGTGGTTCGCGAACCACGAGTCTCGCCTGATTTCGCGATCGATCAACAAAATATGCAATATAACCTTTTGACCACTAGATTACATTTGACCTCTCCATCCTCATCAACATACATGTGGTATTACCCATGAATCATTTGTTCTGAGTGTGACCAAAATTGATGCACAAAAAAGAAATGGGGGAAAGTTGAATTAAAAACTTTAAGAAAAATGGTGTACATGGCCTAACATCATTTGACCTTTTGACCCATAGATTCATCATCCTCATCTACCCACGTGTGGTATTATCCAAGAATTATTTGTACCAAGTGTGAACACAACTGATGCGGAAACAAAGAAATGAGATCAAGTTAAACAAAAACTTTAACATTTTCGTAAGAGACTAACAGACTAACAGACCGACCAACAGACCAACAGACTAACAGACCAATAGAAAAAGTGACTACTAGGTCTTTGCCGAACTTTGTTCAGGCGAGACAAAAATGGGTACTTATAAGTTCTCACCTGATTGGTCCATTGCGTCCATCGGAGGGTTGTATAGTTGTGGTGAAACTGGTCTGAGTGATGTCCTCATCGGCTGGAGCAGGTGGAGCAGCTGGTGGTACAGGATCTAAAAAAAAGGTGAAATATTGGTGGTAAGATCGACCTGTACTTAAGATTCATGCCGGGGACACGTATCTTCATATTGTTTTCCTGTTGTTTCGAGACACGATTGACAAAATAAGCATGACTCCCCTAAAAGAAATAATATACTACACACTGGCAAAGCCCTTAACTGACAATCACTCATTATCACAGGGAGTTTTCCCAGATCTATTAAAAATAGTCAAAGTCAATTCCATTTTCAAAAAAGATGATCCTAATGAAATTAGCAATTATCGTCCCATTTCTCTTCTTCCTAGCATATCCAAAGTCTTAGAAAAAATCGTTTACAATAGACTACATAAATTCATCACTAAACATAATATACTCAACTCTAATCAATATGGCTTCAGAAAAAACTATTCACCTGACCTCGCATTAATTCAAATTTATGACAAAATAACAGGTGCTATTTCTAACAAAGAACATGTTGTAGGTATATTCTGTGACTTGAGTAAAGCGTTCGATACGCTTAATCACGCTATTTTACTCTCCAAACTCAGTCATTATGGAATTAGGGGCCAACCACTCTTATGGTTTAAGGATTATTTGACAAATAGAAAACAATATGTCACGTTTAATGGGTTTGATTCCGATCCTCTTTTATTTCAATGTGGTGTTCCTCAAGGCTCCATCCTAGGCCCGCTATTATTTCTTCTTTATATCAATGATATTACAAATACATCCTCCCTTCTTCTTTTTTCTTATTTGCTGATGATACAAATATATTTTATTCTCATAGCAACCTTAACTCTTTAAACAAAACATTGAATTATGAAATTGACGAGTATCAAATTGGTTTAAATCCAATAAACTTTCTCTTAATATAAAAAAGACTCATTTCATACATTTCAAACATCATCCCCATAATACAGAAAGGCAAATACACTTTAGAATAAGATGATACGCCACTAGAGATGAAAACGCACTCTATTTTTTTTTATCGATGAAGCTTAGACTTGGAATGAACACTTGCACCATGTTATCATGTGGATTTCTAAAAGCATTGGAGTAATTTCCAAGCTGAAGTTTCTTCTTCCCCATCCAACATTATTTCTAGTATATAATGCACTGGTTCTCCCGTATATATCCTTTTGTAACATCATATGGGCAAATTGTGGTTCTACCCAAATTAATTTTATTTTCAAATTACAAAAGAAAGCTAGGCGTATTTGTACTGGATCACATTTCTTAGCTCACACTGATCCTTTATTCTTTGAACTTAAAACACTAAAAATTTACGATTTGAATACTATTCAAGTAGAAATCATTATGTTCAAGTACATTTATGATCAACTTCCACCGTCCTTTAATAACATGTTTAGGTTCAATACTTCTGTTCATTCTTACCCTACTCGCATATCTGGAAACTTCCATCTCAAAAACCCCAAATTATTATTAACACACAAATCTATCAGCCATTCTGGTCCGGACATTTGGAATAAATTTCCTGATAACATAAAATCTTATACAACTATTTACTCCTTAAAAGCTGTACTTAAGCGACAAATAATACAATCTTACGCTCCAGAATCTTTAACTTGAAATAACGCTTATTATGAAACCATAATTGTTATTTTCTTTCCTTTCAAATGTACAACTGCTCCTTGCACTCACACCAGCAAATGCACTGCACCCACTTGATCACTTAATTCTCCTAGGAGAGCTATGTCGCCGGATTTCATTTTTATGAGGCCCCATCCATATCCAGCCTAACCGCTCACGATGGTGGTCTCCTGCGTTCAATTATATCTCATTTATTAAAATTACTATATTAATTCCAGATCATATTTGTATATTTTGTATATGTTATGTATATTAATCGTACAGTATCAGTTTACATGATTTTCTACTTGTGTAATACCCTTTGTTAAAACCATATCGTTTGTATTTATCATTGTTTGTACATGTACTTTTCGAAATTTGTATTTGAATTTGTTTGAACGCAGAAATAAAACCAAACCAAACCCAAACCAAACCCAAACCAAACCAAACACCGATCAGTAGTCTGCAGTGAGTTGTCAGGAGAAAATTCGTACCGGACAGTGCTAAAGAATTTATTATGATGCACCATTACCAGGTATATCACCCTCTATCGTGGATTATACATAAATCAGGCTATTTATGAGTAAATTAGTGGACATAATAATTGTAGTTTGAGTGTATCTGTTCTGTTTATAAAGGGGAAGATACCCCAAAAACCAAAAAACAAAACGTAAATGTATATATATATATAGTTACGTTTTTAAGTGTACGATTTCTGCATATTTTGCAATGTCTGTTTGTCGTGATGGTTTCGAAGGTGGTAACAAAGAAAAATTGCATAAATACATCAAAAAGGTCACCATAAATGGATGTTAACTGCTCATTAACTGATTAAACATTGTCATCAAAACAACACACATCTCCAATTAACAAAAAACATTAGCTTCGCGACTAACTTCCAACTGGCGTCGTACACTGGGCATCATAAGTTGTACAATTGGGTCCTTCTCCAATGGCAGTGCTTGCAGATACTGTGAACTGATACCTGGAGTAAAATGATAGATTTGACTTCTCTAAAACCAGTTGGCGGTCAAAGGTAACACGTCGTTCTATACGATCATAAGAGTCGGTATCTCTTTGAACGATTTCCATGTATACCTGCAAAAAAATGGATAGAAAAAATGAAATATACAAAATGGTCTTAATTCTTAACATAGCAAATTTTATCGGTACCTAATGACATGTCTACAGGATTGAAAGAGTAAGCAAATAATCAACGTTGGTGAAGCTGATGGGACAAACTATCAATTTCAAAACGATCTAGATATAGCTACCGTTCTGAACAGAAGGTGGGGAAAGATTACGTATACATTCAGATTGCCGAAAAAGTGACTATTTTTTCCATTGCCTGAAACCCAAAAGGCAATTGTTTGCTTTTTATTCCTCTGATGAAACCATTTAACTGTAGACTGTCGAGAAAGAAAAGAAACATTTACTTTTCTATGAGAAAGAAATGTAGAATTCTTACTCATTCACAAAATAACGTAAAGTGTAATTATGATTACCGCTGGCTGAGTGACTGATAGGCAATCGATAGGCCAAATTCATCGGGTGCTTGGACACTTTTATTTCACTGACACTTACTTAGAAATATTAATAGCGCGTTGTGACTCAATGGACTAAAGAAGTCACCGAAATACAGATATATTTTATCACCATCGAGTGAATCTGGTGTAGGCTTAATGAATCCTGGCACTTTTTTGATAACAAGTTTGATGTTAAATTGAATTTAGATACAACAAATTGTGTGTTTCATTCAAAAACTTTTATCTTCCAGTCATCAGGCACCCCCCCCCCCCCACCACCGCGTCACTCCTCGGGTATTTTTTTTTTTGGTAAATGAAACTGACTCACTGTATAATGTGTTATGATGCCATTCGGTTCTTCTGGTGCCTCCCAAGTCACTATGCACTGACCAGGATTATCATCAGAAGAAACATTACGTGGTGGAGTACCTGGACCTATTAAAATGATAACAAAAATAATAAAACACTAGGAGAAAGTGTTTAATTTTGTTTACAAGACAGTAGTGAACTATATTGTGGGGCTGTTGTGTTTTATGTTTCAAAATAATTTTTCAGTATAAAGGTAAATATTGTCCTGAAGGGAATTTTAAACTTAGAAGTACAGTAAACTGAAAAGGAAATCTTGGAAAGCTCTCACAACTTCATCAATTCCAGAGCAATGTAGCGTTTTAAAAGCGAGTGTGTGTGTGGGTGGGGGGGGGTGGAGTTAGTCACAGATAGTGTGTGGTGTGGTGTGTGTGTGTGTGTGTGTGTGTGTGTGTGTGTGTGTGTGTGTGTGTGTGTGTGTGTGTGTGTGTGTGTGTGTGTGTGTGTGTGTGTGTGTGTGTGTGTGTGTGTGTGTGTGTGTGTGTGTGTGTGTGTGTGTGTGTGTC